>OX101788.1:27510169-27677194 GCA_944452715.1 Ophion slaviceki
CTTTGAACACGCGCCATTTTTCAAAAGTCGATATTTAATCATTTATTTTAATTTCTGATTATAATAAAATATTTTGACACAAAATAATTACAGAGAGTTCTTCAGATGATACTTTTTTAAATACCTAATTTTAGTAAAAATTTATCTTCAAGATTTTCTATGACAAAAACCAAAGAATAAGCTGTTCTCGACTGTTACAGCTAGGCATAATTCGTTTAGGTAAAAACTTATTCCGAAATCTCCATTAGGAACGGAGTCATGGGGGTGACTGTGCGTGCGAAGGTATTGGCTAGAGCGTAAGTAGAGTCATATTAGTTCTTTTTCTTCTCAAAATGACATCCTTTGAGACGGTCAGCATGATAAATTAAACCGATTTAAATATTTTTTAATGCATTCTTTTTTATACTCGAAAAACAGATTACGTATAGCCTGTCGGGCGATTTTTTCTTTTTCATACCGGAAACCGGGGTAGCTTTGGGACACTTTTTCAGGTTTTTTTTACACCTGTCAACATGTATTAGTTAGGTAACTGAGAGGTAAGTGTTATATGAAGTAAACCTTCTTCTTTCAAAACATGGGCATGATTTTACTCTACAACCAATGACACCGTCCTAACAATCCTTTTTCCTTGTCCCAATCTTATCTCACAAATTGGGGTAACTTAGGGACAGTACTGTTTTTGCCTGAAACACTAGGGAAAAATCAATCTTTAATAGAGACTTAAGACACCATTTTTAAAACATTTACAAAAGGTTTTATTCCAAATGTGTATAAAATTTTTACAAATTACAGTAATATTTTTAAAATATGAGGATTTAACATACCTACCATGATTGGTTAGAAACGATAGAGAAATTTTCATAGAGAGGTACGAACCATTTTAATATAAATGAATTACGAAAATGAATTTAAAATTTGTTCGTAAACAGTATTAGTTCGTGAAGTTTGTAAATATCCCGTCGGCCAATTCGAGTAGGCTGGTTGATTTTCTTGACGATTTCTTCCTTCGAACTAAAAATTTCGTTAGGCTTAGCTGGTCATTTCCAGTTTAGGGCGGACTTCTTCATCGCAGAGATAAGTACTTCTTCGTCATTCTTTATCTCAATGATCCGTTCTGGGCAAAGCTCACCATCGTATTTCACCAGAACGTAGTCCCAATGTTACCCTACTCAGTGCTGAAAATGTACAACTTTCAAGTTATAAAATGAAATAACAGAGTTAAAGGTATAAATAACACTTCAAATGGATGTCAAATAATGTACTTATAAACACACATACCTGCTGGTAGTGAAATGTTTCCAGTTTTTCGAAGGCGAATGAAAGTTTGAACACGAACTAGAAAAGCTAGAACGAACGGTGAAAAACAAGATGGACTGCCGTCGGACGTCGGTATAACTACAGCTTCGAATATTTGCCGCGAGGCAGCAGCACATCCAGCGTATGCAGTAGCGGCGATTGCGCGCCAATTCGTAAGGCATGGCGTTGGTGGGAAATTCAAAAGTAGAATGTTGCGCGATGTCGCAAAGTTACCCCCGTTTACGGTAGTCCTCTGAAGGGCGAAAATGACAATTGAAAAATAGATTTGACTTCAAAACGTGATAACTTGTTGTCTTTTTCGTAATTAAAAAAATTAGCTCGACACATTACAATTATAACATTTTTTTGCAAGGGTCTTCTAAGTTTTTCCAGAAAACCTCGCTTTTCAGGCCGGCTGGCGGTACGTAACCCGCTAAGGTAGTACTAGCGGGTTGACTAGTCAACAGAAAATCTATAAATCATCGTGATAAAGAAACTAATTATTTGAGAAGTGCATGTGATAACTGTTTGCATTATAGTTTGGTAAGAGAAGTAAAATCGCAATCAGATTTGACTTGAGTTGTCACAGGCCGCCATTTCATAATTCTGGCAATATCCGTGGCATGGAGCCTAGATACCAGGAGGTTCAGCGAGGTCTTTCAACTCGTCCCCAAAACGAGAACAATAAATGATGGCGCTGGGGTGTTCCGGCACCTATATGTATATAGATATACGCTAAACATGGGTGCGATCTAAGACAGATCACAAATGATGTACCTAACCCTCATTGGTGTTAAGGGATAACACCACTCTAGGATTTTGGAAAGACGTTTTCTTTCCTAAAAATACTTTGGTGTCATAAAAACAATATGTAATTGATCATGTAGCATTTTTTTTTATTTAAAGGTTCAATTGTCGATTTGGCCGCAGCGCCTTGGAGCGCGCGCTGAGTTACTCGTACAACTTTAAACGCGTTTTTCTCGAAACCACTTTTTTCGATCTCGGAAGACGGATTGCTCGACCACCTTTGCATGCATCGATTTAAAATTTTGATAGCAGCTTCACAGTTATATTCTTTATGGGAGTACGTAGCCGTTTTTTAATTAAATGTAAACTTCTTTTTATAAATAATTTACTGCTTTTTTTGGCAAAAAATCGATTTATTTCCTTCAAAGTGCGCTATTTTTGCAAAATTTGAAAGCAAATTTCTAGGTAGTCTCATAACTAATAATATATAAATTATCATTTTTTTGGTTTTTGTTTCAGGTCTTATATTTTACGAGAAAACCGTTCTCCCGTGAAGCTATATGTAAAAAAAAACACGTTTTTCTAGATGGGCTGTATCGCCGCCATTCTGAGTTTGAGTTTGAGATCTTTTCTCGCTTTTGCGTTTTTTTTCCCGAACCGTCATGAGGAAATTATGAATCGGTGGATATTTCGACGTTTGATGTCACGATCGGTCTGTCGTGAGGTTAGAAACTCATCCGATCACTTTCACCTCGTTGACCAATATATTACTATATATGTAGGTGCCGCTGCACCCCAGCGCCATCACTTCGGGGCATTTTCGGGGACGCTTTTTTCAGCGCCTTTGCATTGCCGCTGAACCTCCTGGTATCTAGGCTCCATGGCAATATCCGTGGCAACGCTGTATTCAGGTGCTTTCGATACATGTCAAGCATGTGTTTGTTTGCCGTATGTGTAATCGTGTGTTGTAGTGTATGTGTAATGTGCATATTGTAACAAGAGAGATGGCAGACGCGGCTAGCGAACGCAAAAATGAGTCGATTGAATCGATGATATCTGTTCGAAATGTCCCGCAACCTATATTTTTTATGGAACATACGTGACCGCGACAGTTTTCTCGTTATTCGTCCCTTTTCGCATAGCTCTGATCTAATCGGGAACTATTATTATTTCCGTTCCAAAGTTCTATCTGCACGGATTCCCTATATGGTGCGGGTTAAGGAGGTTGGAGCGTTAGCCACAATCCAAGGTTAAATTTAATAAAAAATACATGTTATTGTTTACATTATACTGAGTCTTTACGAATTTTTTGAACTTTTTTCACCACCAAACACCAGAGATAAAAAATAGTTTAATGTATGTAATTTAACGTGCGGTTAGATGGGCAAGACTTTCACACTAAAGGTTATGCAATTTTTACTGTTATTAAGCTCCAAGATAAACCATTTCTAACGACGGATTAACGCAAACTGAACCTTTGTGAACATTTAGAGAAAAAAAATCCTCATCTTGCCCATCGTAAACCATGGGCCAATACTCTCGTGACGTAAATATGAATAAGCATAATTATGAATTACTCAAAATTTCATTGTGAATTGTATAAAACATTCGTTGTCGTAGTTTTTTCATAATAATCATCGATAATGTTATGCTTTTTCAAGTTGGTAGTAACACAAAAGTTTTTCTACTTTACGTAATAAAAATGTTAAAATGCATAATTTTGCCCTTTAATTATATATTTAAAAACATTAGCATATATAGAATAAATCTGTACCTCGTATGCATTTTTTTGAGGTTCATTGAAAAAAAAAATGAATAAACCGTCATTTGAGTCAATTGAATCGCTCCAACCTCCTTAAATGCATTGATTTCGTGAATTAATGACTATTGTATTTAGCCGGTAAGGCCTGCCGAGTTTTCGCGAACGTCAATTTTTGTGTCTCTACTACAGCATAAAAAAATCGATTTTTTTTCTAATGAGGAGGTTCGTGCACGTACTCTCTTAACATACATCGAATGTCAGGAAGTGTGAACAGCCAACGCGGAGCGTGTGAACTTGAGGTATTCAACATGACCAACGCAGTGCTCAGTGGGATCATTGCAGGATCATTGCAATGATCCCACCGGTCACGATGATTCCCAATGATCCCAATGATCATGATGACGATCACGATCAGCGCATTTATCGACAGCAGTGACTTGACGTGACTGCGGTAAATCAGGTGTTACCGAAACGACAATAAACACCAAACCGCGATCAGGTCCAAATTGTTAGGTCCAAAAGTCTCCCACTGCTCGTGACCACAAATCACGGCTTAAATACACGCGCGGCTGAAACCGCATACGGCGGTGGACCTCGTCTACTCGTTACATCGGGTTAGCCAAGGGGAGGATGCAGATTATCACGAGTGCAAGAAGTCGAAACTCCGCGCGAGCAGGTCCCGAAAGAGGAGGTTAAGAGCGTGATGCGCGATCCCTCCCGCGGGGGGCTCCTTGACTTCGAGCGAGCGGTCGTATAATTATATTATTACCGAACTCCCGTAGCTCATGACTCGCGAGCCAATTTGTCTTGGCCGACAACGACAACACACGAGAGCCCAGGACGCGCACAGGCAAAACGTGTAATTTTCGACAGCAGCAGCCCGAGCGCGGTAAAAGGTGCACTCGAAAATAAAGGACGCATCCCCCACCGCGAAAATATGGGTATGGAGCAAACCGGGTAGGGACGTGTCCTTGAGATCGGGGCGCACGGCGCACTGGGAGCGGAAAAACAAAAATGGGTAAAAGGATAACGAGGAGGTTGTCAGTTGGAATAGCCGTGAAAACATTGACGCAGGGATCCAATGGGATTCCTATATTCGTTGTCAGTTCCTGATAGGTATCCAATGGGCCATTCCGTTGGATCCAGATACTAAAACGTCATGCTCGGATATTGGATTCTAATCGGCATTGCCCGTTGGAATCCAATGTACGAATCCAATTTGAATCCTAAAGGATTTTCACATTATCGAGCAGAATCTGATACGATTCTTGATGGATCTCATTGCATTCTGTACGGTGAATTTCCTAAACAAAATATATGGAAACACTAAATGAGTGTACGAGGGTGGGGTGAAAAGTTTCCGGCCTGACCAAGAGATGGTGCCACTAGGTCTAGTTTTGGAGCGGCGTCCTACAGTACCATTCCTACCGAGCTTGTATGTACAGTTTCAGCCCAATCGCTACGTTAGTTTGCGTTTGAGAGCACATTGCGCGAGACGCTTCCGTTGTTTTCGTAAAAATGGAAAAATTGGAAAAACGTGCTGTCATCAAATACTTCCATTTGAAAGGTTTTACACCAAAACAAATAAAAGAAGAGATGGATTCAGCACTAGGAGACTCCTCCCCATCATATTCAACTATTAATCAGTGGGTTTCTGAATTTAAAATTGGTCGTGTGAGCACCTCTGACGAGCGTCGCTCAGGACGGCCTGTTGAAGTCACAGCTTCAGAGATGATTGAAAAAATCCATAAAATCGTGTTGGAAGACCGCAGGTTGAAAGTGCATGAGATAGCTGAGACCTGTAGGATGTCAGCTGAACGTGTGCGAAATATTTTGCACAACCATTTGAACATGGAAAAGCTGTGTGCAAGGTGGGTGCCGCGTTTGCTAACGCTCGACCAATCGAGCGTTTGCTAACGCTCGACGCTACCGACAATTTGGCGCTGTATACACGTAATCCAAACGAATTTTTGCGTCGATTCATAACTGTTGATGAGACATGAGTCCACCACTACACTCCTGAAAGTAAAGAACAGTCAAAACAGTGGGTTGGAAAAGGGGAACCAACCCCAAAGAAGGCAAAAACAATTTTATCGGCAAACAAGGTTATGGCTACTGTTTTTTGGGATGCGAGAGTTATGAGACATGTATCAGTGTCGATGGAGATTATGTTGAAAAATAAAGCAAAAAAAAAAATTTTTAATATCGTTTTTCTTGGTCAGGCCGGAAACTTTTCACCCCACCCTCGTATGTTGAAAAAGTATAAATGATATCTCAAAATAGTATACATTACTTTAAAAAGTATACCTTAAGGCATAGCTTTTTTAATTGTGTAAAAAGTATATCTTAAGGGGTCTTCTCACTTTAGACGCTAAAACGGCTATTTTCATGATTTTTTTTGATAGGTTTATATTATAGATATTGATATGAAAGTTGGTACACTCAATAAATACACTTTCGAAGTACATAACAAAAAATCCTTATGTTTTTATGTAACCCAAACAAACTTTTAACGCGTTTTTCTCGAAACAACGTTTTTCGACGGCTTGTTGATAAAATCTTCGATACTACTGAACCGATCCTTATGAAATTTGAACCAACAAACCCAAACAACTATAGCTATAGCGCATATCGAGGATTTTTTAAAATTGTGATGTTTACCATTTTTTTGGCCAAAACGATGAAAAACGGGTTTTTTTTCTAAAAATGTTCGCCCTTTTGTTATTTTCGCATATATAAGAAATCGTATGATATGCGCCATAGCCATTAATATACTGTTTTTTGTTTCGTATGATACATCTCCAAGATTTCATCAACAGCGCAGACCTACAATTTTTTAGGACATTTTTTTAACTACCATTTTCGTCTATAAATAGAGACTTAAATAAACAATTTAAGAATGTACTTCAAAAGGGTTTTTATTAAGCACAACAACATGTATATCAATATCTATAATATAAACCTATAAAAAAATTCATAAAAATAGCCTTTTTTAGCGTCTAAAGTGAGAAGACCCCTTCAAGGATATCTTTTTTCATTGCTTAAAAAAGTATATTCTATATCACCACTTTGACGCGTCGAAAAATCCATTTTTTTTCTCGTTTTCTCAAAGTATACGTAATCACGAATATATGAAATGATGTTCAAGTTAAAATATTAAAATTGACCAAATTACAGACGATGTAGTGAGAGCAGGTCGATTTGGACGTACTAAAACTTTCAATTGCGTTTTTCTCCAACCGACTGTTCTCGATTTGGCGGGAATTATTACTCTAGCTATAATTGTCCGGTTTTCAATTTGAAAAACCAAAATTTCCGTAACTGCTGTGGCTATCCTTGTAAGTATTCTTTTTTTGGAAATGCACTCATTTTTTGAGCCCACGAAAATAATAAAAATTTCCCCAAAATTACACTTTTTCTTTAACACCTGCTATTTTGTGCATTTTTTTCGCTGAACCCCTACTTACAACGAGAACTACATTTATATAGATTAGAAAAAAATTCTTTTTATTTTTCAGACCAACCATTGTCAAGTTATCGATCCGGCCGTTGGACCACATTTTTTGTACAGCGGCTCTATTACACCTCAATAACGTTGTTAATATTTATTTTTATTTAACTAAAAATTTACACGAAACGAGTTCGATGTATGCTTAATAACATCCCTTTGTCCAAATTCCAAATAAATAATCTAGTAGACAAACAAAAATAGAAAAAAATACTTTTTTAGTCCCGTCACAGTGGTGTCGTCTCTTAAAAATCAATTTGAATCACATCGCTAAAAATACACTTCAATTATCGTTCGTTATTTATTTCACTGCACTTTGACATAGTATCACCACGTTATGTTTCAAGACACTGTGAATGTGGTTATGTTTCAAGATTCGAATGTGGTAAGAATTTGCAACCGGCGTTCATTGGGGAACAGTGCAGGATCCAATTGGACCCCAATGAGGACTCTATGTGCTCCCTAACGAATCCCTATAGAAATGTGGGTGCATCTTGGGACTCCACAGCAAATTTCTTACGGGACCACCAAAGTATTTTGTTTTAGGTGTTCCAACAAATTCCGGTTGACAATTTCAAATAAAAAATCTACAGATAATACACAGTGCAACTATCTCGTGGCATTGAACATGTAATCAGACATTTCGGGTAAAAAAAAACAGGTACATGTGAATATCCATCCATCCATCCATCCATCATTTCCTCTCTACATGTATTTTACATGTAATTTACACTACATTACAGTTTTTAACCGCAGATGTACACTACATCTCATTCGGCATTTTTCAACCAATCACAGGCATTTAGCATGTCGCAGCTCCCCCCCACTCTACTACAGCACCGAGGCAGTGGAGTGGGGGTAGCGTTAGTTTCGTGTGACATCCAGCTAACTCAGACCCCTATATCCAGCCAACCTCAACCTTCATAACGTGAACCTTCACAACGTGAATCGAGAAATAGTGCGGTATCCACTTGGATTCCAATATGGACTGCCTGCGTGCGGCGTTCCTATCAAATCTCTATTGGGATATGGTAGGATCTGTGGACTCCCCAACAAATTTCCCCACGGGTATTAGATCAGTTGAAACTGACGCATGCGTATCTCGCTCCTCGTTCATTTCTTCGCCAAAAGCAGGACTAGATCTTCGGTCCCGAAGTAATGTGTATGCTTCGTCCATCCGTAGAATGATGAATCGCTTTGGGCAGTAGAGAGGCGGCCAATCATACCCATATGGTACCCATTCGTCTCCTATCCTCCTAGCAAGACTTTGGGACCTTCAGAAAGAACGAAAGAGAACGATACCGAGCGGTAGCGAGAGAGAAATGGAGCGAGTGGAAAAAAAGAGCAATTAAGTACGTAGAATAATTATAAATACATTTGGATCCTCCGGTAATAACGGGTTGCGTTACGAATTCTTGCAAATACGTACGTCTCAATTAGGTCTTGGGGTTATTTAATTGGGACAGTTTGCCGTGGAATGCGAGCAAACGATTGGTGACAACGGCAAGATGCAACGCGCAGTGGACCATTGGCCTGTTCGGTCTTCCTCCAGGCATGGAGGAGCCCGATCCCCTTCGGCCCCTCTTGCCGGAACGAGGCAAAAGAGTAATTACAGTGGAATTAGAGCAGGTAATTTTCAGTGCGCGAATTACGCGACGAAGAAACACGATTCGCGAAGAATGTAAAGTACTCGATGGACATTCTTACGGTGCATAGCGGACGACTTTGACTCTCATGGGTGCGGTTCTCCCTTCGCCAAATGGCCATGGGTGCCCAGGGAAAGAAGCTGCGACTTTCAACTTTTGCTGTGCTGCTTTTTCTTTTTATCTTTTTCTTGAAACCGTTTCCTTACCTTTCTCTCTCTCTCTCTCTCTCTCTCTCTCTCTCTCTCTCTCTCTCTCTCTCTCTCTCTCTCTCTCTTAACTATACTTCATTCTTTATTTTGCTCCAAAGTTGCTTTGTACCAGCCGAGTAAAAACGAAGAATGAATTTGCCATGGCTTTTGCAGCTTCCTTTAGCTCCTTCACCTCTCTCTTCATACATAAGCACACATGCGTGTATATATATATATATATATATATATATATATATATATATATATACGAGTTAAACCTCCTTTCCTCGTAAATAAATATATATATATATATATATAGGTGTATAATTTTGCGTCCTGTTATTTGTGAAGGTCGGCGCGGTCGTGAGGTTCAATCCCACGAGACGTCCACTCCGTCGCAACATTTATTTTTATTTCTTAACCGAGAGGGCCGCAGGTGCTAACTAAATTCGCCACTAATCAAAAAGGGCTCCCGAACGAAACGAGTAATTAACGCACATAATTCTTCGAGACTTCTTCAACTGGATAACTTTGATGCCGAAAATTGCCGGATTTGCAGGGTGTGGGAAACAAGACGAATTAAAAAAGACCTCAATATCGTAAATAGGAGGAGCGAGCCTGGATTGATCACGTTGATTCTTGGGTTGAATCAGCGAAAGATTCTCTGGGTCTGTGATAGAAAATTCTGCACAGAGTGCGCAGAGTAGGGGAGACTGGGGACACTTCTTCCCCCCTTTTGTTTTTTACCCTAAATTCCCTTACTTAATATAATATTCCACATATCTTGGCACTGAAAGCCGTGAAATTTTAGGAAATAATCAGTATAATAACGACTAAGGTTAGTTTATAGACGTTGTAAATATCCCACCAAAACAAGAGGAAGAGAAAAAACAGATGAAAGTTGTACGGTGTGAAGGGGGCCATCAAATGCGACCAATTTTTTTTTATTTCGTTGGAGACGCTGACGCACAGTGACGGTCACCTACACCTTTTTTAATGGAATGGTACTTTTTTTTTCAACCATCTTGTGGAGCACCTCAAGCCGCATAAAAAACATTAGGGGGTGAAAGTCGTTCAGGGTCATTCAAGGACAGTATCGATGATACAAATCTAAATAGATGACCTTGAATGACCTTGGACGACTGTGACCCCCTAATGTTTTGTATGCGGCTTGAGGTGCTTCACAAGATGGTCGAAAAAAATGAACCATTCCATTTAAAAACGTGGAGGTGACCTTCACTGTGCATCAGCGCCGGCACCGAAATGAAAAAAATTGGTCGCATTTGATGGCCCCCTTCACGTGGCACAACTTTTGTTGGGAACATTTTTTTTGTGACGTCGACAATTACCGCGTTATTTTGGGTGGCAGAGATAAGAGGGACACCCTGTATTTGGGTGACCGAATCCCTCGCGTATGGGTGACTCGACCCCGGGGGAGCATAACTCCCATATACAGAGGACACATGATACCATTGCCTACATCTTGAGAATCAGGAATGTAGACATGCATTGAAAGATGTTGAAATTGTTATACTCTCATTTAATGTTCATTAACCCTTCGTCGTCACACTTGGAAAAACATGCTTGTCATGCTGGATCAATTTGACCCTGTGTGACAGCTGAGTCGTTTAGACCCACAGTGACTACGAAGGGTTAAACGGACATTTATCAACAGTTTCATCATAGTCAAATTCCAGCCTTTTTCATGATGTAAACCAACGTATAATATCTCTTACAGCTTATTTTAATTCTCTTTAATTGAAAAACTACTCAAGTATTTGTTTATTTTATTTTAATTAAGTTCGTCTTTTATTAATTTGAAGATGTTAACTTTACTTATATCAAAACAATCAACATTTGTATGTGGCATTTATAATTAAATCTGCTTAGTCAAAAACCCATAAGTATCTAAGAAATTAAACATATTTTTATTTATACTTTAACGAAATGTTTTGTTTCTATTAAATAATCTTAAATCTTTTAGGTATCATTATATCGTAAAAGTAATGAAGTATTTTCTTTTCATATGAGATTAATGATCTTTCTTAAAGTTACCTATCTTTTTTACATCTGACTTTTGATTTTGAACTTTCTCAATGAGTTCGGAAACTCAATGCTAATTATTCTCTTTGATGATGATTTAAGCTTTGGAGCAGGCAGTTTCTGCACCCCTTGATATTTAGCGATTGCACTAATATCATCTTGAATAGGCCACTTGAAACGTTTTCTGAGAGAAAAGAAAAACAATAACTAAGGGGCACCTGATCCGGAGGATCAAGTCTCCCATGAGAACGTGTCCCCTAACCAGGTTGCGGTAAAAAGGTATATTTAGAAAAAAGCTATTTAAATCCAAGTATTTTTCTGTGCAAAACTGTAAACTACATCTATAATTACTTGTATTAAAGACTTAAGGGGTCCACCTTGTTGGAATTTTTGAAAAAAATCGATTTTTCGTTTTCGACGGATTCTTATAATATAACCTTCCAAAAATATGCTCTGAAAATTTTAAGTCGGTCCGTAGAAATTTGGGGGAGCTATGAGCTCCCCCAAAGGTCCCCCAAACTCCCCTACAGGTAGGTTCGATTACCGCTTTACCGTTACAGGTAAGAACTTTAAACGCGTTTTTCTCCGATTGACTTTTTCAGTATCGGTAACCAAAATATCTAAAAAATAACTAAACCGACCTGCTTCAAATTTCACAGACCTTTATTGTATATCAAACGGCAGTCCTTAATCGAAGGATTTTTTTTAATGCATACTTTTTTAATATCAAGGAAAATAGAGATTTTTCACCGAAATTTCGACGATCACTTTCGATTGGCGACCATTTTTTCAGAAATCATTAGTTTTATTGAATCCTTCGATGAACGACTAGATAATAGAGTACAAAAACTAAATTCATTTGGTTTTTTGATTTCAGATGATTTGTTCCCGAGCAGGAGTGGTCACCGCGAAGGACCTTTTTGCACAACTGTCTGTGCAATTTACTGTATCTCCGTCGTTTACAAATATTTCCCAATAAAACAAATTGTCGAAGAAACTTGAAATGACATACCCTTTACTATGAAAAAAAAGTTAAAAACCTGCACCCATTTCCCAAAAAAAAATTCACGAAAGCACCTCTTTTTCCGGCTGTGAACTAGGTGTAACCCGTTAAGGGGCTAGTCCACTTTGGAGCCACGAAAAAAGGCTATTTTCGCGAATTTTTTTTGAGGATTTTATAAAAGATATGAATATAAAAGTTTTTGTGCTTGATAAATAAAGTCTTAAAATATATTAAAAAAAATTAATTCATTTTTATTAATTTTTCAGTACAAGAACTATAGTTTAACGTAACGCCTCAAAAATAGGTGGGCTAGGTAGCTCCATCACAACTCGGCAACGGCTTGTCCGAATCAAAAAAATCAAAGTCCATTAGATTCAGTATGACACCAGCTACAAAATGACCCTCGGATATAAAGTTTTATCAAAAAATAAAAATATGGCAGATGAAAAACGAAAAAAGTATTTTAAAAACGCATTTTTTCCGCAGTTTTTCGCAAAAAAAGTTTGCAATGTTTACAATATGTGGTTAAAATTTCAAGAGAATCGGTTTATCAGTTTTAGAGATACGCTGGAGTTGGATTTTGAAAACGTTGTTTCGAGAAAAACGCGTTTGAACTTTATACTAAGAAAAACTCTTACCTAAACTCAATCGGCAATTCCTGCACCGTACAAAATCCCTTCTGATTGCTCATCATCGTCGATTTCTCCGTCTTGCTTGCTTTCGATTTTTTGAAATTTCCAAAGTGGACTCACCCCTTAAACACCTAGAAAAACTTTTCCAAATAATAGTATAATTAAAATTAAAACTTACGAAAAATATTTATCTGCCGCACCAAACGCCAAGACGTCCGCCATTTGCAAAACTGTCAAGTCTGACAGACGGCACTACTTTAAAAAGTTTGTTGACACCATAGACACCTAGTGTTGCCAGTTGAAAGTAATGCAATGTTCATAGAAGTTTTGTAGGTGTCGTGTGCCAAGTCTCCCATAAGGATCGAGTGTCCTCAGTCTTCCAAATGCTCGTTCAACTGTCCAGCTTGGCAACCATTTCATTTTGCGTTACAGCGAAAGAATCCAATCGTTCCAAAGGAATTTTCGAAAGAACGGTAAATAATCGATCCTCGTGAGATGATGAAGTGGAAGATAAAAATGGAGAAAGTGAGTTCTGTGCACACGTTGGCGCGATGATGACAATCGACGTCCGGCGTGTTCTGACTGGAGGGGGAAGGGGGGTGTCGCGGTATGAAAGCAATTTCGCGACGTTCAATTGGAGTAGGCGCGTCGATAATTATACTCACAACTGTTGGCGTCACGTATGGGAAAATCGAACTCACAAGGGGCGAGGAAGTGCTCGGGGGAGAGGGAGGACCAGTCTCGACAGCGGCATGACAACCGGACATTCAATTACACGGGTGCACCCAAGCGAATAATGATAAAATGTACTTTTGCGTGCGGTAGCGCGACGAGGTAATTACTAATTGCCCGATCACTGTGCCGCCCCGATCTCTGTTCGCTGGAAACGCGCTCGCCTCGCCTTAAACGATATTCGCCGCGTTCCTCTCGACAGTTGCCACTTCCGCACAACGATAACCTCTCATTGCGCACGCGCACTTACGACAGGTATTCGGTAAACGATTTTTCGTGACGAGTCTGACGATTCGACGAGGGCAACAGAAACGTACAGTGAGAGAAAAGTCCATGGTATGTACAAAAAACGCCCATGGTAAAAGAGGGGATAGTAAAATTCGCTGTTGTTTATTGACACTGCAATCATAAAATGGTTAACATAACTATATAAGCGAAAAGGGTCTACCCTTTTCGCGATGCGATTTGGATGCGTGTTTGACTATCTAGTAGCCCGAAATAATCATTAACTATTGCGAAAGGCCGTGTCTATATTGAAAAGGCGATCAATATATATATTGATCGCCTCTATTGTGGACCGATCAGCCTCAAATTTTGACACAATCTTTTCAAGTATATTTTTTAGTAATCAATCGAAGGTTTTTTCTCACCGATGAATATTTTCCATTTTGTAAACATTTTAAGGCCTAAATTTTTGTTAAGAATCGATTTTTTTTGAGAAGCCGCCATTTTGTCAAAAATTGTTATTTTGCTTATTCCATCGATCAATTACAAGATAATCCATTATATTAACGAAATTTTTTTGGTTTTTTTCATTTCAGATGATCCAGTCCAGGAATGTCGTGCTCACCGCAAGACGCCTTTTTTTAGTGGTGCTTCCGCAGATCAGCTATAGCAGCTTTCAAAATAATTATTTTTACAAATAAAAATGTTAAAATACATTCAAAAGTTACCATAATATGTGTACAAATTTTTACGTTAATAGATTTAAGTCCTTACCCCCACTTGTAGCGCAAAAAAGGCCTTTTTCATGAATTTTTTTAAAGAAAACTACAAAACTTTTTTAATCGATCAATATACCATCTTAAAGAACACATCTTGAACAACTTTCAGTAATTTTTTTATTGAAAAATATTACATTGTTTAGTGGCACATTGCCGTCAATGAAATAATGTTTTTATATACACGGTTTGCGGTGACCAACATTGCGGCGAAGTGGATCATGTGAAAAAAAATGCGGATGGATTTAGTCAAATATAAGTATAAACTAGTCTTTAATCGAAGGATTTTAAAAAATATTCATTTTTCACAAAATGGCGGACAGTCAAAGTTAATGGTTCGATTTTAACGAAAAAAATGGCCGTTTTTTGGCTATAAAACGGCCATTTTTTTTTTCGAAAAAAAAAATCGAATGATTAAAGACTACATTTTTATGTATTAAATAAGCCTACAAAATTTCAAGAAGATCGGTTCATTAGTGTTCGAGTAATCTTGGTTACCGACTTCAGAAATGCCATTTTGAGAAAAACGCGTTAAAAGTTTCAATTTCAGTTTAAACGAAGAAAATATTTTTTTTTGTAAACTTACATAGAGTCATCTATTCCGGGCATAAAAAAAAACTGCACTTCAAATTGCACTTCAAAAAAATGCAATAAAAAAATCGATTTTCTCAAAATCGCAAGTGGGGGTAACCCCTTAACAATACAGTTTTGAGAAAAACGCGATTGAAGTTTCAAAAGCACTTTCGAACGCTCTGACACATCATTACAAACGTGCGTGTAACTTCAAAAATATTCGGCGAATTGACAGGAAATTTTCTGTGTGTGTACTTAAATATATGTGCATGACGAAAATAAAATGAAAAAAAATTATTTTTAGATAATTTTAACTATATAAAATCCCTTAAGCCATTCTACTCATCAGAGTCGAGCGAAAATAGTAAAAAAAAATCTCACGAGAAAATTCTTCAAAAATTCCAGGGTATCCGGTATAACCTTACGCTACTTTTTACATCTTCGACATTTCCTCGTAAACCCTATAGTTCTTGAGTTACATTGCATTTTCCAGAATGAGTCTTTTTTAGCCAAAAATGAAATAACTTTGCGAAAAAATCGTACGAAACATTTTAAAAAAAAACGAAAATGGAGCTCCTGCTACCCCGCTCAAGTTTATCATGGATAAACATGACAAAAAATTCCATAAGTCCCAATTCCCGATGGTCGACAAAAAGCCGAAAAACAGTCACGTTCAAAAGTGCTTACTGGGTCGAAAAAAAATCATAAAAAATAATTCAAAAAAGTAAAACGAAGCTGAAATCGTTCTCTTCAAAACGCCGTTCGGTAAATTTGGTTATCTCTTTTTTGACGAAGCTATGTAACTTTTAGTGCGGCAAGAAATATCGACTGGTATATCCAAACTTTCGAGCGGTAGTGTATGTGCATAATTCAAGCAACTGCTAAAGTATCCATAAGCAGTACAAAACTTTCGGCAGTAACTATGGCTATAAAAAATTACTGTCCCCTCAGGCAATTATAAAATGTAGTTAAAATGTGGTTGAAGACACCATACATTGCTTATTATTATAGTTATTGTCCAAATTTTCGTCCCGGTACATTGTTAAGGGGCTATACCAGTGTGACACTTTCAAAAAATCTATTTTTTGCCTTTTTCGACAGTTTATACTTTCAAGAATATCCTGTAAAAATTTCAAGGCCGTATCTTTAATAATTTTATCTCGCAAAAATCAATAGTTAAATCTTTGAACGCGTTTTTGTCGAAATGAGATTTTTCAAATTTGCTGACATTGTAACTCGAAGAGCAATTATCCGATTGACTTGAAATTTAAACTGAGTACTCTTGGATATATTTACTCTACAATGACGTAGGATATTTTTGATTGGATGAAAATTGACGATTTGGCATTGAAAAAAACGACCATTTTATAGGCAAGAAAACAGACTTTTTCATAACTACGCCATGTTGTTAGATTTTGATATTTTTCGAAAATTCTACGTCATTGTACAGGAAATACCTTCCAGTTAAACGACATTTTTTTCCTTTTTCGGTTTCAGCTACTCAATCGGCCGGAATCATGTCAGCAGTGGAGGTACTTTTTTTTTTGCGCCTCCGACAGCAGCGCATAAGTCGCTTGGATCTCAATATTTTTCTATGAAAAAATTACGTAATATAGGTCAAATATAGCCAAATATATTCTTGCGGAGAGATATACACCTAGATGGTCGAGGTCGAGGATTTAGAAGCTATGAACATTCCGTCGACCGTAGAAGACCTACACTATGGGCCTGGTATCAATGATTCTATGTAAGTTGACAAATTTCATGATTTATTCATTCCCAAATTTTCAACCGCGTTTTTCTCAAAACCACGTTTTTCAAATCGGTACCCAAAATTTCTCGAAAACCAATGAACCGATTGCCTTGAGGTTTTTTGTGGTTATTCTACACACCATTATCTAGTACTTGTCATAGGATTTTTTTTCCGTTACTTAGTTTTTGTTTTATAGGCAAAATAATAACTAATTTTTGGCCCAAAAATCACTATTTATGTTCAAACGTCCGCCATTTTGTCATAAATCGATATTTTCAAAATCGGCTATGACAAGTACTAGATTATAGTATCTAATTTAATAATCCTTTTGGTTTTTTTTTTCAGATGATTTTTGAAGAAACGTCAGTGGGTACCGTATACGCAGATTTTTTTACGACGCTTCAAGGATCATACAATATCCTTGTATATTTTTGATTTTTTTAAATAAATAAAATTAAACATATTTTTGAATGTATATACTTTTAGATAATTAAAACCCCAATTCGAAATTTCAAATAGTTTTCCTTGAAAAAAATTCACAAAAATGATCTTTTTTCCGGCTTCTAGGTGTATATCTCCCCTTAATTTTCCGAAACATTTAATTGAGTACTTTACTTCCAAAAAATTCCCAACAATCACCCAAATTTTCAGCGTTCACACTGGTATATTCCCTGAAGTACGTTTTCGTTGCACAATTGAGGCAAGGCGTAGAATGTAAGGACGCCGTTGCAGTAGGAGAGAGAAACCAACGGAGCCGTCGAGGTAAATATCACTGCGATAAGTATCGGGGAGATATAAATCGACCGTGTCGATCTGAATACCTGATGATAAAATCTATATCGTTGCCTCTCGCTCGCACTCGATTCTCGAGGGATTGAATTAACCGAAAGCTCCGGCAACGAGTGGCGGTGGTGGTAAAGAGCCGGGGAGGGCGATGGAAACGCGCCCCGGCGGACTCTGCATTATTCTTGAGCTACCGTGCGGACGACTGGTCGAACGATGAGAGGGGATCCTATAAGATTCCTAGATGCTTACGAGATAGCTTTGCATCGGCGGTTACGATTGCGATAATTGGCCGATTATCCTGTGATTGATCGGGAGCCTCATCGAATTTGAAATGAGATCGCGAGGACGGCGGCCAGACGCGGAAAGACGAGAGTCCTCGATTCGTTATCTAATTAAAATATTGAACGAATGCTCTTCGCTCGCCCAACGTGTATAGCCTCGAGACTTTTTCTTTCTCCCTTAATTATCAATTAATTAACGTTCCACCCTCGGACTTTTTATTCACGGGAAAATTCTCGTTTTGAGTAAAAATTCACTTGTAGTTTATCGATAAAGGAGAAAAAAAGAACGTTGCGATGCAATTAATTAATGTTTTATCGCTCGGTTCTCTGCCGTTTTGGGCAACTTCGAAGCGAGAATCCGCGGGAGAACAAACAACGCTGCGCGGTAATGAAATTATCCCTTTTTTTATAACAATGTTTCAAAGTAGATTAATGAACGACTCGTTCTGTGGCCGAGACCGGCGACTGATATTATATGTTATTAGAGACGGCGAGTCCAGAGAGCTCCGAATTACATTACCGAAATCGCGGATGCGAGAGCTGTTCCCTGGACCAATCTTTTTCCAGCCGGCATTGCGATATCTTCTTCCTCTTCGGCTCTCCCTGTCTCTCTTCCTCTCACTCGCCCACACTTAAGCTGAACGAGAGATATGCGTGCTCAAGGTGATACGACAGAGTGATCGTTAAAAAGAAATTTGCCAAAAATCCACTCCCAACCGGATAGAGATGACGGCGGAAGAGATAATGGCACGTGCCCCGGGCTTTGAGCCCCTTTTTGCACGGCGTATCCACATGTGCATGCACGGATTGTGATACAAGCCGCGATTTTTTCTAACCCGAAGCAAATCTATGATTCTTTAACAGAAAATTACAAATAATGGTAGGATTCACTACTTTTGTTATGTATACAGGGTGTTGGGAAGGTCGATGCAGAGCCTTGAGGGGGGTGATAGGTCACCTCGTTAGGAACGTATTGGTTTCCTGAGTCTATAGTCTAAGTGTTTCGAGTTATCATGGTAAGTATGATTTTTGGAAAATTTCCCAACATTGGGTACTAACTCGTTTACCTCTTATGTTAAGGGGTTACCCCCACTTGCGATTTTGAAAAAATCGATTTTTTTTCTTGCATTTTTTTGAAGTATAAGTATCCGGGCCCATACAGAAGTATGGGCCCGGAATAGATGACTCTATGTAAGTTTACAAAAAAAAATATTTTCTTCGTGTAAACTGAAATTGAAACTTTAAACGCGTTTTTCTCAAAGTGGCATTTCTGAAGTCGGTGACCAAGATTACTCGAACACTAATGAACCGATCTTCTTGAAATTTTGCAGGCTTATTTAATACATAAAAATGTAGTCTTTAATCGTTCGACTTTTTTTTCGAAAAAAATTGGCCGTTTTATAGCCAAAAAATGGCCGTTTTTTTCGTTAAAATCGAACCATTAACTTTGACTGTCCGTCATTTTGTGAAAAATGAATATTTCTTAAAATCCTTCGATTAAAGACTAGTTTATACTCATATTTTACTAAATCCATCCGCATTTTTTTTTCAGATGATCCACTTCGCCGCAATGTTGATCACCGCAAACCGTGTATATAAAAACATTATTTCATTGACGGCCATTTGCCACTAAACAATATAATATTTTTCAATAAAAAAATTACTGAAAGTTCTTCAAGATGTGTTCTTTAAGATGGTATATTGATCGATTAAAAAAGTTTTGTAGTTTTCTTTAAAAAAATTCATGAAAAAGGCCTTTTTTTGCGCTACAAGTGGGGGTAACGCCTTAATACTATTTTTTAAAAATAGCTTTAATATAAAAGAGATTTTTATTTTTTGACAAGTTTTTAATTATGCAACACGTCCCATTTAGTTAGTTGTGTGGATACAGATGATTGTATTGGTGTTTGTCGATTGACTACACATTGAGGCCTTAGGCCACAGTAAAGGGGATAAAATCATGTGCGAATTTAACAATTTTTTTTCGTATGAAAAAGTGATTTACTCATAAAATTCATTGTTGTACAAAATGGCGACTAGTCGAAACTTCTCGAAACAGCTTTTTTCCAATTGGCGTGACAAATAACTCCAACACTTTTCACTCGATTTACTTCAAATTTAAATGTTATGTTCCTAATTGCACTTCGCAGAGAAGTACGTACGGAATTTCTGATTAATCGAAAACTTTTCATTTTATGAGCAGTTTATGAGCAGTTGTAACGAAATTTTTCACTGAAAATTCATTTCTTAAGTTCAAATACCTACAACTTATGAATAAAACAATATTTTTTAAATTCCGTACGTACTTGTCTAGATATTCTAATGTAGATTGACGAGAGTTTGTATTTTTGGTTGTAGGTAAAAAATTGTGGATGCTAAATGTCACACCACGGTGTGCCTAAAAAAAAGATAACAAAAGAAAATATTAGTAATCGGCCATTTTGTACATCGAAAAAAAAACATATCTTTTCTAACAGCTTGATATTCGTACTAAATAGATGTGTAATTAATTTTATGAGTGAATCACTTCTTCATACGAAAAAAAATTGTTAATTCGCACATGATTTTATACCCGTTACTGTGGCCTAAGGCCTTAAGGTGGGATATACATTTACAGAGGAAAAAAATAAGCAATATTGAGGAATTTTTTAAACTAAGAAATAATAATTCTACAATTACCATTTTTTAAATTAATTATTTTTGATTAATTCATCATCGAATTGACGGAACTGTGACAGAATGTTACAGCAAGGTAGATGCGGGAGTTGCGAATCGGGGTGCAGTCTAGCTTCCCGTAGACTTCGATTTGCAAAAAAGTTCAATCATTTTTTCAGTT
Organism: Ophion slaviceki; assembly: GCA_944452715.1. Taxonomy (NCBI): domain Eukaryota; kingdom Metazoa; phylum Arthropoda; class Insecta; order Hymenoptera; family Ichneumonidae; genus Ophion; species Ophion slaviceki. The sequence goes on from OX101788.1 coordinate 27,530,957, forward strand.
AGAACATGTATAGTTTTTATGTGACGGTAATTAAAATGACGAAAATGCGCATTTACACAAAAAAATCAACATTTCACGCAACATTTCTGTAAAATGTGGATGAAAAAAGTCGTTTTTTTTTTCAATTTTTCAAAAAAATTCTCGTCATGTAGAAGGTACCAATATTGTCAATATTTCTACCAAGTTTCAACTCAATAGGCTTAGTAGTTTTTGAGTAATCCTGCACGCCAACTTCGACAATGCAGTTTTGAGGAAACCGCGTTTGAAGTTCAGGCCCGCTCCGAATTCGAGCGGTGAGGCACAGCGTTGACGGGCTGTGACGTTTGAAGTTTTACGAATTTCGCTTTGAAACTTTAGGAAAATATTTCACATATATAGTTCTATCGTTTAAAGAAAAAAAAAAGAAATCGATTTTTTGTCGTTGTAAATGTATATCCCGCCTTAAGCTAAGACGCAAATAAGTTTTTAGTTGCCAATTATCGTCTGTTTGAACATTATGAACGAGTTAGTACCTAATTTTGGGGAATTTTCCAAAAATCATACTGACCATGATAACTCGAAATAGTTGGACTTTGGACTAGGGTAACCTCGGTTAGATATGTTCCCAATGAGGTGACCTATCACCCCCTTGAGGCTTTGCACCGATCTTCCTAACACCCGGTATAGGGAACGTTTATTTTGAACAATTGAATTGAATTTTTTTCACAAAATGCTTAATTTTGCGAACCCTTATTTGTCTTAAGATGATTTTGAAGGTACGGGTTGTTACATGATATTTGAAATGCGGTCAATAAGCTTAGAAACCTTTTCGTCTTTTCGAAATAGGGGCGAAACCGTGACGGGTAAAAATAACGATATTTTTGTGCATTTTCTCAAAGAATACATATTCACGAATGTGTGAGAAGATTTTCTACTTAAAATATTGAAATTTGACCAAGTTACAGGCGATTTAGTAAATAGCGCAACGATTTACGGATAATAAAACTTTCTATCGCGTTTTTCCCTAAACGACTTTTCTGGACCTGGCAGAAATCGTAATTCTAGCTGTAATTGCCTGATTTATAATTAAGAAAAACTCAAATTTTCGTAATTGCCGTAGCTGCCGTTAAATGTAGTATTTTTTAAATTCCCGAATATAAGTGAATATTTCGTCGAAATTACACTTTCTTTTTAACACCCGCCATTTTCGGATTTTTTTTTCCGAAAAGCGGCTACGTACATCGCGAAGTACATTTATGTAGATTGTGAAACGTTTTTCACTTTTGCTCAAAGAGGCTCTTCGTTCCTCAATAAGGTTGTTTACTTTTTATTATTTTTTTAACCAAAATTTACACGAAATAAGCATACAAGTGCTTAATAACATACCGTTTTCCAAATCCCAACTGAATAATCCATAAGACAAAAAAAATCGTAACTAACGACGTTTTTTCGGCCCGTTTCAGTGGTATCCCCCCCTTCAATAAGCTAACAATGAAACTTACTGATGCAACTTTCGCATTTTTAAAAGTATATTTTCGTTACAGAATGATCTAAAAATAACCAACAATTCTATTTTCTATTTTTTATTATTTCGTATTAGATTATAATAATTTTTTACACGATCATCAGGGTGTGCTGTAAAAAATGTAAAGTGGAAACATTCCGAGACGAGAATAATTGACAGACAGTATGCTAAATATTTTTAAACTTTATTTTTTATTTTCGATGACACAAGTGTTTTCGCCGTTTCTATGGAAAAAGGGACGTGAATAACGAGATTCGTGTATCACAATGCAGGCTGCCTCGCTCGTGAAGCGCGATACGATGAAAAAAGCACCCCGTCATTTTAAATTCATTAGGCGGTTTTTAACGCGACTCGGACGATAAAGCAGGCATGACCAGATTTCACACGCAAAAAATCCCAGTTTTTTGTCTTCGAGCTCCATCTAACCCACGTGTTTTATGGCACGAAATATTTTCACGAAATTTCTCAACGTCAAGGAGATAAAACGGGCTATCGGTTAACCAATCGAGGTCTCAGCAACTCTACGCGCAAGGTGGAGAAAACTATTGGATCTGACAGTAACAGCTACAAAGAATGTTGCGACGAACATATATAGCAATATCCACAGTCGATTGCAACACTTGTAATCGCAATTGCAACATTTATCGAACTTCTTTAGGGCATAAATCGGAAGCCCGAAACTTTACGAACAAAGAGTTTAATCAATGAGTTAGCTCACGTCAAGCAGATTATTTTTTTCAAATTAAGGGGCGAGTCCACTTTGAAAATTTCAAAAAATCGAAAGCAAGCAAGACTTGAAGAAATCGACGATAATGAGCAATCAGAAGGGATTTTGTACGGCGCAGGAATTGCCGATTGAGTTTAGGTAAGAGTTTTTCATAGTATAAACTTCGAACGCGTTTTTCTCGAAACGTTTTCAAAATCTAGCTCCATCGTATCTCTAAAACTAATAAACCGATTCTCTTGAAATTTGAACCACATATTGTGAACATGATTCGCAATAATATGACCCTCGATGGTTTTAAAATTTTGATTTTTACTCTTTGTTTGCGAAAAACTGCGGAAAAAATGCGTTTATTTAACTTTTTTTGTTTTTCATCTGCCATTTTTTTATTTTTTGATAAAACTTTATATCCGAGGGTCACTTTGTAGTTAGTGTCATACTGAATCTAATGGACTTCGATTTTTTTGTTTCAGACAAGTCGTTGCCGAGTTGTGATGGAGCTACCTAGCTCACTTATTTTTGAGGCGTTACGTTAAACTATAGTTTTTGTACTTAAAAATGAATAAAGATGGATTAACATTTTTAAATGTATTTCAAGACTTTATTTATCAAGCCCAACAACTTTTATATTCATATCTTTTATAAAATCCTAAAAAAAAAAATCGCGAAAATAGCCTTTTTTCGTGGCTCTAAAGTGGACTGGCCCCTTAGGGAAGGACACCACTGTGACGGGCCAAAAAGGTCGCTTTGCCGATTTTTTTCGTCTACCAGCTTATTTATTTGGGATTTCGAAAACATGTATCTTACTAAGCACAAATTGAACTTACTTCGTGTAAATTTGTATTCAAAAAATATAAATTAACAACGCAATTGAGGTATAATAGAGCCACTATATAAAAAACGTGGTCTAACGGCCGGATCGCTAACTTGACAATGGTTGGTCCGGGGAATAAAAACAAAAAAGTTTTATAATCAATATAAATGCAGTTCTTGTTGCACGTAGCAGTTTTTTGAAAAAAACAATTTTTTTCACAAAAATGGCGGGTGTTAAAAAAATTGTTATTTTAGCGAATTTTTTACTCATAAGGGGGGGGATTGCTAAAAAGACTAAATTTTAAACAAACAAAAATCGTCTATAACGTGGTCAATTTTCAATATTTTTACTTACATTTTTTTTACTTATTTTTGAGTATGAATACTTTGAGAAAATGTAAAAAAAATCGATTTTCTTCGCATTTTATGCTGGAGCGCCGAAATAAAGAAAAATTGAATTTGAATTTTTATGGAAATAATAGTTAGTGCGATCTGAAACTTCGCAGTCTCGTAAAAAATTCCAAAACCCAATATTTCGAAATTACTCTCCGAAGATGCGTAAAAAGTTGGAATATGGAATATGGACATTTTGTGGAAATAATAGTTAATGAGGTCTGAAGCTCCGCAGTCTCGTAAAAAATTCAAGATCCAATATTTCGAAATCACTCTCCGAGGATGCGTAAAAAAATTCGCATCGGCGAAAGAACGGCCAAAAAATCAGAATTCGCGCTGCATTCTATCGTGTAGGCCGGAAAAAAGTCGAAATGAAGCGCATCCTCCGGATGGGATATCTTCTGCTCCTACGGCCATCCTCTCGCGCGTATAATTCGCGGCTTCCGGGCGAATCCGGGACTCGGTTGAGTAAGGCATTATCGAATTTTCGATTCGATTCGGCCGGCCCTTTTCTCCGCCGGTAATATCGCAATGCCCGATCGTACGACGGTATACATATATCATGTTTATAAATATTTAACGCCCAGGGATAATCTAATTTTACTCTGAATTACGTCGACGAAGTTTTTTTCCCCCCTGTCCTCGTACACGTGAAAGCGCGCGATAAGGAAGAATGATGATAATAATCATAAAATAAAGACGAGTATACGTGGCGAAGTACCTCGACGAGGTGGGTCTTACAAGCTTCGGTATACTCATATCGTTCGACAAACTCTTTAGCATCGCGAAACTCACTGCAAAGTCAATTACGCCCGTGAAAACGACTCTGTATAAATATACGTGTAGGCTTATCGATTCGGCATTTACGAGAATCTCGGATGAAAGGTACAGATAAACGAACGTAAGGAAGAAATGTTCGATTTTATTTTAAAAAATCATTTTTGAGGGAAAAATGTTTTTATAAAAGTAAATTGGGTTTAACATTTTTTATTGTTTTTAAACATTTGAATGTTTTCATTTTGAAATATTATGAAAAATGTTTATTTTCTTATATACATTCAAAAAATTGAAGAATAGTTTTCTGTATATTAGGAACAGGGACAGTATATATATAAAATATAACAATGAATTATGAACATATATAAATGTATGTAATAAATTTATCTATGTATAAATATGTATATATGTAATAAAAACAATTTGTTTTCCGAGTCTTTACTTTTTTTTTAATTCAATTTTGGAATTGTTCCACCTTGCTTGGTGTAAAAAGAGGCCAGGCTGCGTCAAAGAATCTCAAGTGGCAAGTTAATCAACAGAAAGGCACAAATACCGAGACGTAATTATTTGTATAGTTATATCTACCGTCCGTTGACACACTGCGCCATTTTGATCCGGAAGAATTTTAAATAAAATGCTCACTGTTCCAAAATTGAAAATAATCAATCATTTTTTTCCAACAATTCAATTTAGTGTTTTACGGATTTTATTTATGTAGACGTATTGAGAAGAATGCGTATTTCTGGTTTAAAGGGTTACCCCCACTTGCAATTTTGAAAAAATCGATTTTTTTTATTGCATTTTTTTGAAGTATAAGTATCTGAGAATATGTCCTGAAAATTTCAAATCGATCCGAACAAAATTGACTGAGATAAACTGAAACTTTACACTTCGTGTAAACTGAAATTGAAAGTTTAAACGCGTTTTTCTCAAAATGGCATTTCTGAAGTCGGTGACCAAGATTACTCGAACACTAATGAACCGATCTTCTTGAAATTTTGCAGGCTTATTTAATACATAAAAATGTAGTCTTTAATCGTTCGATTTTTTTTTTCGAAAAAAAATGGCCGTTTTATTTTAAACGCGTTTTTCTCAAAATGGCATTTCTGAAGTCGGTGACCAAGATTACTCGAACACTAATGAACCGATCTTCTTGAAATTTTGCAGGCTTATTTAATACATAAAAATGTAGTCTTTAATCGTTCGATTTTTTTTTTCGAAAAAAAATGGCCGTTTTATAGCCAAAAAACGGCCGTTTTTTTTCGTTAAAATCGAACCATTAACTTTGACTGTCCGCCGTTTTGTGAAAAATGAATATTTTTTAAAATCCTTCGATTAAAGACTAGTTTATACTTATATTTGACTAAATCCATCCGCATTTTTTTTTCTGATGATCCACTTCGCCGCAATGTTGGTCACCGCAAACCGTGTATATAAAAACATTATTTCATTGACGGCCATTTGCCACTAAACAATGTAATATTTTTCAACAAAAAAATTACTGAAAGTTCTTCAAGATGTGTTCTTTAAGATGCTATATTGATGGATTAAAAAAGTTTTGTAGTTTTCTTTAAAAAAATTCATGAAGAAGGCCTTTTTTTGCGCTACAAGTGGGGGTAACACCTTAAACAAAAATAAAAACCAACCGAATGGTTCGTAATGGCAGATGGATGAAGTACCATCCGGGTCGAATTGACCCAGTGTCAAAATCGTCGCCAGAGAAAAGTGTGTCAACGGAAGATCAAAGGTAAACTTGAGTGGTTTAAATCGTGATCATTATTAATCCAGCAATAAGCAATATCTCTTGTGTCCTTGCCCGACAATGTCGCTTCAATTCCGTAATCTGGACCATCGACTGTTTTTTTTTCTGAAACATGGAATAATATGGATTTTTTAAGGGGCCAGTCCACTTTGGAGCCACGAAAAAAGGCTATTTTCACGATTTTTTTTTTGAGGATTTTATAAAAGATATGAAAGTTGTTGGGCTTGACAAATAAAGTCTTGAAATACATTTAAAAAAAAATTGAATTAATTTTTATTCATTTTTAAGTACAAAAACTATAGTTTAACGTAACGCCTCAAAAATAGGTGGACTAGGTAGCTCCGTCACAACTCGGCAACGGCTTGTCTGAAACAAAAAATCAAAGTCCATTAGATTCAGTATGACACCAGCTACAAAATGACCCTCGGATATCAAGTTTTATCAAAAAATAAAAAAAATGGCAGATGAAAAACGAAAAAAGTAAAAAAAAACGCGTTTTTCGCAGTTTTTCGCAAAACGATAGTAAAAATCAAAATTTTGAAACCATCAAGGGTCATCTTGTTGCGAATCATGTTTACAATATGTGGTTCAAATTTCAAGAGAATCGGTTTATTAGTTTTAGAGATACGATGGAGCTAGATTTTGAAAACGTTGTTTCGAGAAAAACGCGTTTGAAGTTTATACTAGGAAAAACTCTTACCTAAACTCAATCGGCAATTCCTGCACCGTACAAAATCCCTTCTAATTGCTCATCGTCGTCGATTTCTTCAAGTCCTGCTTGCTTTCGATTTTTTCAAATTTTCAAATTGGACTGGCCCCCTAAGATTCTGCATCGACTTCACGAGTCGTAGTACCTAATACGGTCGAGGGTGCGAAAGCAGTAGCGCGGGTGCATCTAACAAGAAACATCACTTTGGTGTCCTCCTCCGATTTTGTTGAAACTTTTTTATGTGGAAGAGTATCAAAAACTAAGAGACACGTATTTTTTTATCGGCGGAAAAACGGTTTTAAGGGGTGAAGCGCACCCTCGAAAATAGGGGTGTTTTTCGTTTTTCGTCGATAACGTTATCGTTCTCATCTCCAACGTATAGTACACAAGAAAATAAACATTGTTGCAATTTGAATTTTTTAAATATCTCGTACCGTTGAAACTTTATCGACAAAAAACGAAAAACATCCCCATTTTTGAGGGTGCGTTTCTCCCCTTAAAATCGTTTTTCCGCCGATGAAAAAAATACGTGTCTCTGAGTTTTTCATACTCTTCCACATAAAAAAGTTTCAACAAAATCGGAGGAGGACATCAAAGTGATGTTCCTTGTAAGAAGTGAATCGTGATTACGATCGACTGTTGGGAGTCAATATCTTTTCGTGTCTCACAAACGCTTTCGTTCTACCGCGACGTACGACTGGAAAGTGCTAAATAATTTCCTTTGATGGATACAAGTAACGATGCGAGAATATAATGGTTGTTCTCTCGATCCGAGTAATCTACTTCCTCGTGTACTCAATAATCTCGAGCGAGTGCCTGCACTCCCTAGGGCTTTGGCTACCGTCCCAACACGTTTCTTCGTCTTTTTCGCTGAAGATCGGCGTTCATAGATTTTGACAAACTGCGCGTGCCAAATTATTTTTTATTGTGTCTCGCTACCATAGTTTCCACTTTTTTCTATGCCTCCGAGGGTCCTTCAGGTCCACGCGAGAATCTTTTTATCGTTGATTCTCACAAGTTTTAGTCCCTTATCGTTTTTAAATAGTATATAAATGTGTGTGTGTGTGTGCGCGGAATACATGGATTATTGACAAAAAAACATTTTCATCTTGAAAAGTGCATAAAAAAACAAAAATTTATCCTTTTATTGACTTTTCAGCTAAAGTTGCAATTTCAATCAGTCGGAGCACTATGAAAAAAACTCGCAGCGGTTTGAACTTTTGTGGGTTTCTTTGGGATACTTTGAGGTAAAAGAAGAATGAAAATTATCCTTCGTCTGGTCATTATTTGTACAGTTATCTCAAGTTAAACGAAAAATCGTAAAAAGGCATTTTTTTTACCTTTTTTTAATCAAATTTTTTAATCGAAAAAAATCACGAAACGACAATAGTCATCTTGTAGAGAATAATCTAAAGTTTTCAGAACCCTCTTTTTATTTTCTGCACGACCATTAGTAGCCGAGTAATTGATGATTAAAGTCAAAACTGTCTTTTTTGCTTTGAACACCGATAACTCGGCGAAAAACCATTGTACAGAGCTCGCCGACCGCTTACATTAAAGGGAAAAAATCAAGCTAAAAGAGTTTTCAAATTAAATTACCGAAAAAAATTCATTGACGTCCGGGCACCTTTCGAAAGATGAGCAAAAATTTAGAAAAAAAAAATTGCCGCTGGTTTTTATTTGATTACTCTGAAATGGTCAACGATAAAAATATTTAATCTTAGTATCTTAAAACTATAGACTTGAAGCTTTAATTTGCTTTTTTCGTTTTTGCTGTACGACCACTTTTCACACCGTGACAGCTTTTTGAACATTAGCGAACAATTTTGGATTTTTTCATATCCTTTAATTTTTGTGCGTAGAGTATACATATACGGAGTGGTCCGAAAAGTGACATCTATAGGAAAAATCTAGACGCCCCGTGTCAATACCGATCCGAATCCCCCTCATGTAATGTTCTACGATCTTTTGCAGTTTTCGAGAACAAAGTATTTTTTCTCTTTTCTGTATGTACTTTCCTCGGTATTTGTTTTCTTATGTTAACGGTACGAAGTGCACTATTATGCAATAAAAAATTACCAACTGAATACTAACGCAAATGGGTTAGATTTTGATCAAAAGTTGATGAAATAGGTTGGACAGAATTATTCACCTGATAAGTCCAGATGATAAAAAAATTCTTATACTCGTCTCAATGACTTTCAATAGCTTTCAAACACTTCTAAAAGTACATATACGAAAGAGAAAGCAGAATAAAAAACCATGCTACTGGAAAACTAGAAAAAAAATTTAAAAATTATTTTTTCTCGAAAACAAAAAAAACGTAGAACAGACATGGGGGTGATTCGGATAGTTATTGATCCGAGTCATCTAGATTTTCTTTTTCGGTGTCATTTTTCGGGCCACTCTGTATATACACTGGTGGAATCAATTCTGGACACTTTTAATAGAAATTGCCTTTTTTATATTTACGCACAAAATGAATATTCTAGTATGCCCAAATGATACTGTAGTGTTTTTGTTTTAATCTATAATATTTCTACTTAATATTTTCCCTAAAAAGCCTACTTTGATAAGAATATAAAATATAAGTGATTATAACGCAAAAATGATAAATAAATACAACATTAAAAAAAATTAAGTTATCCAGAATTAATTCCACTAGTCTATATGTATAGAGCACAATAATTTATCATACCAGCAAATGCTTATTCTCATCATCCAAATGTATACAGAATCGCTGACTAATGTGACTATGGGGTATCAATGGCAGTTCTTCATCTCTAGTTTTTCAGGCACCTCTTCGACAATCCAATAGAAGGTGCATATTATGTGAATCTTGGTACCATTGTTGAAGTTGACACAGTTATATTTGTACTCGACGAGAAAACCAACATTTTCTCCCTTGATTTCTTACTCTCCCTCTCGTTCTTCCTCTCCGATTCTCCTCCCATTTATTCTACTGTCTTGCGATCTCGGATATGCAAAATTAGCATTATCGATTATCTCGAATCGCGAGAGGAAATCGGATCGGAAGCCCGAGTATTTTCTTCGCTCTCGCGAGGAGAAACGATCCAGCGCGGACAACGTGGTGGGAGATCTGTCTCGCCCTTTCCCTTTTTCTGAACTGCATATACAGGGTGTTTGCGGCGTGGACCGATACAATTTTTGGGAGGTCATTTGCTAGTTTTTTCACGCTCCGACTCTATGTCCTAAGTGTCACGGTAATCAAGGGGTTACGTGCGTTTCGAAGCCAAAAAAGAAACATAATTTCTCTATTTAAAAAAATATAATGTACACATTTTTGTTCGAAATGTTAAGCACATAAAAGAGCAACATTTCAACAATATTTAAAACAAATTTCATCCAAAAATTTGGGAAATTCAGTCGGTGGGACGTGGTTTCCGGAGACCTTTGAAAAAAGTGTCCTCATGGTGGTCAGGATAACTCATGATAGCTTTATAGGAAATTAAAAAGAAAAACATTTTTTTTCCGTTAGTAGATACGTATAGCTCGTGATTAAACGAAAGATTTAAAAAAAAATTGAAATTTGAATTTTTGGCAGAGTTGTATGCAAAATAGTGATTAAACGAAGGATTTTAAAAAAATTGAAATTTGAATTTTTGGCAGAGTTGTATGCAAAATAGTGATTAAACGAAGAATTAAAAAAAAATTGAAATTTGAATTTTTGGCAGAGTTGTATGCAAAATAGTTCAATTTTTGGTACAATTTACACTACGTACAGCCTTTGTGATTAGTTGTGATAGAAAAAAAAACCTTCGTTCAATCACTAGTCAATGCTGTTTTGAAGAAGTGTGCAAAAATTGAATAAGACCGGTGCCTTAGTTTTTGAGAAATCGTGTGCACCGACTTCAAAAATAGTGTTTTGAGAAAAATGCGATCTACCTGCGTCGCTCCCGGCTGGTCTTATCCAACGGGGAGAATTCTCAAAGGCTCTCTTTCTTCGACTTTTACTCCGATTGACTTAAAACGTTGGGAGAATGTACTAGACACATTTTACGATTAGATTTTTAAAAAATTTAATGGATTTAAAAAATTTTCAAACCCTCGTAACCCCCTAAGATATGATTTTTTTTCATTTTTTCAATTACCCGAAATTTCGAGAATCGTCATAACTTTTTTGTTGCTGGTTGTAATAGCACGAAATAACTTTTGTTCTATCCTGCAATGTATGTTTATTATAAATAAATCATTGTTTGATACAATTGGTTTCAAGAAAATGCCTCATGAGCTTCCAATGTATTGAAAATGCGTAAATGTATAACAAATGTCAACTTCTAATTCCATGATTTAAAAATCGTCAAACCTATTTTGATGTATGGTAAGCTTCGTTTTAATGAGCTCTCTAGTTAATACCCTTTCCAACGGTATACTACATGTCCGATAAATCATTAAATATGTGTGTCAAAATAAAGAGAATAAGTTTATTTTATAATGAATTTAGAAGTTGACATTTTTCATACGTTTACACATTTTTAAGACTTTGGAAGTCATTTTCTTGAAACTAATTGTATCAAATAATGACTCATTTGCAACAAACATACATTGCAGAACACAACAAAAGTTATTTTGTGCTATTATAACCACAAACAAAAAGTTATGAGGATTTACAGGCGAAATTGCGGGTAATTTATATTTACCGTAACACTTGGAACATAGGGTCTGAGAGTGAAAAAATAGGAAACGACTCCCCCAATCCCCCACAAAAATGTGTCGCTCCATGCTCCAAATACCCGGTATACAGGGTGTCCCTCTAATCTCTGCCATCCGAAATAACTCCGTAATTATCGACGTCACAAAAAAATGTTCCAGACAAAAGTTGTCTGATGTGAAGCGGGCCATCAAATGCGACCATTTTGTAAATTTATTTCGGTGGTGGCGCTGACGCACAGTGAAGGTCACCTCCATTTTTTAAAATGGAATGGTACATTCTTTTTTCAACCATCTTGTGGAGCACCTCTAGCTGCATGAAAAACATTAGGGGGTCAAAGTCGTTCAAGGTCATTCAAGGTCAGTATCGATGATACAAATCTAAATAGGTGACCTTGAATGACCTCGAACGACTTTAACCCACTAATATTTTTTAAGCGGCTTGAGGTGCTCCACAAGATGGTTGAAAAAAATGTACCGTTCCAAAAAAAAGTGGAGGTGACCTTCACTGTGCGACAGCGCCTCCCCCGAAGTAAAAAAAAATTGGTCGCATTTGATGGTCCCCTTCACACCGTACAACTTTTGTCTGAAACATTTTTTTGTGACGTCGATAATTACCGAGTTATTTCGAAGGGCAGAGATAAGAGGGACACCCTGTATAGTATCTTCCTTGCGCAACTATCATCATACCGGTATTTAGTATACACTGTGGACTCGAATCTTGTACACGAGCTGCACGAGATCGACGGAAACGTGTATGTTACAGTACGTCGTCGTGGTACTGAGATAACATCTCAATATCTCCCTCGGAACCCCATACTGCGCGATACTCTCTCGAGAGACTCGCCAGATTTTTCTACCCTCGCAACTTTTTTTTCCTCCGTTCCCTTCTCTCTCCTGCTCTGCCTCTCTTTCTTCCAGTCCTCTTGACACCTGCTCTTCCTCACTGTCTCTCCATCCTTTTGGTCTCACTTCTCTGTGAGGCAGAAAGCGAAACAGTTCGCAGCCTTTCCGTTGGATCGAGCCGAGCTCCGATATTCAAATCGAGTATGTTGCAACAATAAAAAAAACATGTGCAAGGCTTGTTTCAATCGATCGCGGACAGTGCCCGATTAAATTGAACCGGAGGCAAAAATCGGGTTACGTTTTTCACTTTTTGGAGCTACGACAAGGCAAACGCGTATTATAAATCAAGTTTTTGCTGTTTCCGCATAGTTGAGATTCGAATGAGATTAAAAAAATACGATTTTTACGTCGCTTGGTGAAAAGCTGAACGAATAAAATTCGATCGTAAGATAAAATATCAGTTATTGATCACTTGGGTTTCTTATCGATAGAAATCTCGAGACGTCACAGCGCGATCAGGGTGGAGTCAAGCGGTGGTTCAGTTTCGAAAAAACTCGTCCTCAAGTCAGTCATAAGCGCTGGGCTCCTATACTGCCGTCATATGGAAGAAGGCGGCTTCTACAGAAAAATCGAAAATGCGTTTTACTATACAGAACGATGGGAAGTGTTGTACTGATTCTAATGGTACCAAAAACGCATTTTTGATTTTTTTCTGTAGATGCCACCTTCTTCCATACGACGTTTTGTCCTTTTTCTGGCGGTCGCCTATCCAAGTATTGGTCCAGGTCAACGCTGCTCAACATGGGAGATCGCCGTAGCAGTCTTAAGGGGTTAGGCTACCGTGACGACCCAGAAATCAGGGTTATTAAAAAAAATGAATTTTGAAGGAATGAAAAGATTGAAAAATCGATGGACATTTATTTGCATGTACATTTACAACGTTGTGTATCAAATTTCATTCAAAAATATTAATAATTAAACGAGTTGTAAACAATCTCAACGGTGTACTTGATTTTGGGCCACGCGGTTAATCGGAAAATAAAAAATGAGTATTCTTCTTGAAATAAATAATATTGGCTACGACTTGACCGAGCTTTTTTGTTATCGTGTATCAATCACCAAACAAACAAAAATTGAATTTTTTTTTCGATTTTTCGCGAGAGTACGGAATAATTATTGTTAAAGACTAATAAGAAAAAAACTTATGAAGAAAAACGTCGGTCGAAACTAAACTACTGTTATATTGATTAAGTGTACTAAATTTCAAGTCAATACACTCATTAGATATCGAGAAATCGTGTACACCATTTTGAAAAACATGGTTTTGAGGAAAAGACGTTTAAGGGGAGGTACCTGAGTAAACGGCGAGAAAAACAGGTAAACTTCGGGAATTTTTATTTCAAAAACTAATGTTTCGATTGAATCCGGGGTTTTTTTTATTGGAAAATATGTACATTGCGGTATGTTTAGGAATTTTAAAAAATAAATTCGTTGACTGGAAGCGATTCAAACGCGATTATCTCGAAACATAATTTTCAAAGTCGGTGCCAGATGTATCTCGAAAACGGCTTGTCCGATTTTGTCCAAATTTGGATACAATATTCTTCGATAGTTTTTCTTGTTCGCCACGTAGGGGTTTTTCATTTGATTGAATCATTGCTTTTTTATGCAATGTGTATGCAATCCAAAATCGTCGGAAATTGCGAACGAAAAATGAATGTTAAATTAAAACGGTCGCAATTCCGGCAAAAATGAAAATTAAAAAAAAATCCTACGTGACGAACGAGAAAAACTATCGAAGAATATTGTATCCAAATTTGGACAAAATCGGACAAGCCGTTTTCGAGATACATCTGGCACCGACTTTGAAAACTATGTTTCGAGATAATCGCGTTTGAATCGCTTCCAGTCAACGAATTTATTTTTAAAAATTCCTAAACACACCTCAATGTACATATTTTCCAATAAAAAACACCCGCATCCAATCGAAACATTACTTTTTGAGATAAAAATTCCCGAAGTTTACCTGTTTTTTTCGCCGTTTACTCAGGTACGTGTACCTCCCCTCGAAGCTTCACTAGCAGTTATATAATTGTAATAATGAGTTTACCGTCAATCTGCGATTCCTGCACCATATGTTGGACCTTTCTGTCCAATTCAAGTTACCTCCAGCGACGCACGACATTTTTTAAATTGTCACACTAGCATATCCCCTCAATGGCAACGTTATTCTTTTAATAACAAAAAATAAAAGTCAGCTCATTATTGAAACGCCGTTTGCCAAGGCGTGTACGTTTTATTATTTATCTCTCGTTGAGCAACATTCCACGCGGCGTATGAATTGTTTGATGTAGAGACTCGTGTGAACGACGTATTTATAAAATTGAATGCTAATTCGATATATTGGAAACGGTCGAGCTCGTGCGTTCCGTACTTCTCATTCCTTTCCTCTCTCTCTTTCTCTCTCTCTCATAGAAATTCTCGTCTTTCTCTGCTAATATCACGACGACTGGTTCGTGTGATAAATCGTGACACGCGCGGTACATTAGTCGTGCCTCGTTCGCATATCTTTCCTAGTTCTCTCGCGTGAAATTAATTGAAAATAAAGCCCGTTGTACGGCAGGCCACTCGTCGATAGCTTGATATACGTCTATTTTTCGTTTGATAATTTTTACGGTGTGAGGATCGATAGATAATAAAGTGAGGAGTTTGACTCCTCGATTCCTCGAATTTCTAAAACTTCGTGAGTAGAGTCGGTGTGAAATAAATTTGTAGAAATATCCAAAATTCGATACTTCTGTGTCGAGCTACACTAAAGATACGTGACACTGAATTACCGAGGAACTGAATTTCTGATCATACTCCAATACCTCAATATAGAGAATTTTTCTATCAACAATTAATTCTCAATACCTAATAATTAATTTATGTTCATTGATGATTTATTTTTAACCATTGATAATTGAGCAATAACGTATAATTAGTCAGTTTTCTCCTTGAGTCTCTATTATTTATCAGACATCATTAATCATTAACCATTAATCGGTGATCGTTAATTCTTAATCCGCAATATTCAAGGCCACTTCTGTGACGGGAAAAAATCTTTTTTTTTGCATTTTCTCAAAGTATACATATTCAAGAATATGTGAAAAAAAATTCGAGACAAAATATTGAAAGTGGACCAAATTACAGACGATTTACTGAGAGCAGGTAGCGCTACGATTTACGTACACTAAAACTTTCAATCATGTTTTTCCTGAAACAACTTTTCTCGATCTGGCCGGAATCATAACTGTAGCTATAATTGTCCGATTTTCGATTTACAAAATTGAAATTTTTGTCATTGCAGTATTCCGTTTTTTCGTTGAAATTATTTATGAATTTTTTAAGCCCCCGAGTATAAGTTGAACTTTAATAAGTTGAATATAAGTTGAATGCAAGTTTTTTTAAGCCCCCGAATATAAGTTGAACCTTCGCCGAAATTACACTTTTTTTAACATCCAACTTTTTGTGAATTTTTTTTTTCGAAAAAACGGTCAATTTCCATGACAACTTCATTTATAAAGATGATAAAACTTTTAATTATTTATTTTTCAGCCTGACCATTGGTTAGTCTTCGATCCGGCCGTTGGACCACATTTCTTAACACCCAACCTTTTGTGATTTTTTTTTCGAAAAACGGGTAGATTCAATGAAAACTACATTCATATATGGACCACATTTTTTATACAGATGCTCGATTGTACCTCATCAAAATTGTTAATTTTCAATTTTATTTAATGAAAATTTACACGCCATGAGTTCAGTATATGCTTAAGGGGTTAACCCCACTTGCGATATTGAAAAAATCGATTTTTTTCATTGCATTTTTTTGAAGTATACGTATCCGGGCCTATACTTCTGTATGGGCCCGGAATAGATGACTCTATGTAAGTTTACAAAAAAAAATATTTTCTTCGTGTAAACTGAAATTGAAACTTTAAACGCGTTTTTCTCAAAATGGCATTTCTGAAGTCGGTGACCAAGATTACTCGAACACTAATGAACCGATCTTCTTGAAATTTTGCAGGCTTATTTAATACATAAAAATGTAGTCTTTAATCGTTCGATTTTTTTTTCGAAAAAAATGGCCGTTTTATAGCCAAAAAACGGCCGTTTTTTTCGTTAAAATCGAACCATTAACTTTGACTGTCCGCCATTTTGTGAAAAATGAATATTTTTTAAAATCCTTCGATTAAAGACTAGTTTATACTTATATTTGACTAAATCCATCCGCATTTTTTTTTCAGATGATCCACTTCGCCGCAATGTTGGTCACCGCAAACCGTGTATATAAAAACATTATTTCATTGACGGCCATTTGCCACTAAACAATGTAATATTTTTCAATAAAAAAAATTACTGAAAGTTCTTCAAGATGTTTTCTTTAAGATGGTATATTGATCGATTAAAAAAGTTTTGTAATTTTCTTTAAAAAAAATCATGAAAAAGGCCTTTTTTTGTGCTACAAGGTATGTTTTTTTTAACGCCTTAAAAAACACACCTTTTTTCCAAATCCCAAATAACTAATCAATAGATTAGTGATCAATAGATTAGTTATTTGGGATTTGGAAAAAGGCATATTCTTAAGCATATACTGAATTTATCGCATGTAAATTTTCATTTTTGTTGTCAACTTTCAATTTTGTTGTCTAATAAGACAACAAAAAGTCGAAAAAACCTTTTTTCGGCCCATTACAGTGGTGTCCTCCCTTAATTTCATTCGTTCAACACTTTGCCCTCAGTCATCACCCTTAGTCTTTCACCTCAAACCCTTTTATCCCTCGAACCCTTCATCTGTTTATTTTTCATCTACTACCTAGACATCAGATCGCGAATCAATTATTTACATAATCGACATCAAATAATAAATCATCTAGTCGACATTTCTAATCTATTTTCTAGATAATAGCTAGTCCATTATGTCTATTATTTATTATCCAAGTGTTTATTTACTCGAAATAAAACTGATCAACGCGGTGACAAGGTACCCAATCTTGCTCATGCAGTCTTTTGGTCCCAATCGATCATTTCTTGCCGAAATTATGTGCAATTTTATTACCAAGCTATTCATCATATTGCGCGAGACCCTAACGCGCTTCCAAATAAATACATTTTCGAAAAAAAAAAATGTCGAGTCGAATCCGTGTTGAGTGAAATATTCGACGGTAATTGCAACTTTCTCGTAACGAAGCGAAAGTTCGGAATAAGTGGCGTCGACGTTGAACCCCCGAAATTTCGATTCGGTCCACCCGGAGCCTATAATTACTCGTGTATAAAGACCAAAATTTTGGCGGCGCGGGCTCCCTCGGACAGGCAAAGAGGAATGGACGCGGGGTGCACAATCAGGCATTTATCGATCGGATGCGGAACGTTCGCCGGTCAGATTGGTAGGCTGCCATGAATTTTACGAAGACCGAGGTGCTAATTGGGCTCGAGTCGTTAAATTTCAGGGATTAGACGTTCCCCGGTAGAGCAGTTTATCAAACGAGAATGAAAAAATATCGCTCGCTCATTAGATCGATAGAGTAGGCGAAAAAAGAAACACTTGCAAAATGCTTCCTGATCATTATTTGCCATTGCCAAAATTGACTCCATTAAATATCGATTCATTAAGTCGATAATCAAGTTTAATGTATGTGCCTAATTTTTTCTTGATTTACGTATAATTTGCATAGCGGAATAATTGAATAGACATGTGTCATTGTCAGTTGAATTCCTCGAGCTCCACGAATCGTACGGAAAAATTCGTTTCTGCCAGCAAATGTAGAAACCTTGCTGTGTCAGGCTTTCATATACCCTCGTCGATCATGTAAAAATGCTAAACCGGTCGCGTGATCCGCCCCGCGTCCGCTGTACGAGACGTCCATTTTTCAAAATCATAATTGCATTTTTTGCTGATTTTTTAATTTTATTTTTATTTTTAATACGAAGCTGTCTATCCCGAGCCTACCACGTGTGCTCGGCTACGCTTTATGGCATGAGGACTACGGCGGACGTGCTCATTGGACAGCGCGTGTATCTTGTATGCCTATAGATCGTCGCCCGCGAGGCAAAGCATCCATATTCATGGGGGGAATAAGGTGCAATTAAACTACTGCTAGGTGTCAGCTCCAAAGAAGGCGCATTAATCAACCGACAAAGCCACACAATTTTGACACACTAACTGCTCGAGATACCACTACAGACTGGGCTACGTAATAAGCCTGAATTACAGTGGAATAATAATTTCGCCACAGATACCAATATCCACCTCGTAATCATCTTGACTCTTCTCCCTTTTCGATTTGTCGCGATTCGACACGGTATACACGTTTTCCACGTCATCGATATTAAAAAAAAAAACCTACAGATTGTGACTTGAGAAACACGTTATTTATTTAATTCAAATCTGGACCATTTGATGAAACGAAATTTAATTCGATCGTGCCGAGCTTACGGACGAATAATATATATTTAAATTGAAACGAAGCCGAATGGTAATTCAGGGGAGATGAATTATGTAGTGGGAGGAATATTTTGGTTCATTCGAGTTTGATTAAAATTTTGAAACTAATCGAAAACGCTTGGTCATTCTCGGCCCCTCGACATATATTTCGTTTAACGACTGACATTTTTCGGAGTTCCGGATGTTCTTTCGCAGACACTCGGTATTTTACATAATATTACGCCTTGAGTTTCCATTCGAACTACACGTATGTTTATGAATATGTTGATAGATCTTTTTTGCCGAAAAGAACTCCGTTTTCGCCGACACTGCGGGTCTTGTGATTTGATAAATTTTCTAGTATTATCCTGCGAAAGAAAACCTATCATTTTAGATGTGCAAATAAGTTATCGGCCTGGGAATAAAAACAGCTGTATTGAATGTTTGAACAAGAAAATTCCCTACAGGACTGGCGTCATGTAATATACCGTAAAACGGGGCTACCTTGAACAGGTTTTGAAAGTTTTTTTTAGGTTACTTTTTTTAACATCCTTGATACCAACCTTTCTTGCTCCAATAGAACAGTGTGTTCTTTGGCTATCAAATGTACAAGAAAGTCAAGCTCCACCACCCCCTGACAATTTGAAATATATATTTTTTAATGTGTCAAAGTAGCCCCGAGTGTGGGGCTTGTTTGACAGGCCATTGAAATCCAACTTGTGTCAAAGACTAAGGGTTACTTTGGAATCATTTTGATAAAAAATGTAATATTTTATGCATTGTACATGGAATTAAGGTGTTCCTTTCACGAACCCAAATATTTTACACTTAACTGATTTTCGTCTGTAATGAAGTAAAAATGCATTTCAGTGTACTGGTGAAATTTCAAGCCAAGTTACCGAACTTTTGACGAAAAATTACGGCCCTAAAAATCGTCTCATTTATACGGCGCTTTATGGACATGTCACGCTGGTCACATTTCTATCTAATAATTTATACACTAAATAACTATAGATGCCTGGTATAAACTGCTCACAGGTGTGAAAAAGTCTAAAGATTCCGTAACGACAATAAAAATAGAGGGTCACCGAAAGTTTAAAGAAAATATTTATGTTAAAACTTGGAAAAATGTGACTAACAGAAGAATTTTCGTAGCCGTGACGTTTCAAATAAATTCAAAAATGTCTCAATCTACTAAATTTGCACGTAATTTTTTATTCTAGTTTATCGTTGTGTATAATAATCCATTGTAACTTATTTTTTTATGAAGCGCAATTGTAATTGCCCGACGATTCAGAAGGCCCTGCTTATGTCCCAACAAAATACGGCCCTCCGCGAAAGGAATATCTTAAATGAAAAACAACGATTTTTTATAACCAAATTGTCATCGTTATTAAGGCAGCAGAACTCGAACAATTTTCGTCCAATCGACTTGAAATTTTAACTGTAGCTTCTTAGATTGCTTTAAGGCGTTACCCCCACTTGTAGCGCAAAAAAGGCCTTTTTCATGAATTTTTTTAAAGAAAACTACAAAACTTTTTTTATCGATCAATATACCATCTTAAAGAACACATCTTGAAGAACTTTCAGTAATTTTTTTATTGAAAAATATTACATTGTTTAGTGGCAAATGGCCGTCAATGAAATAATGTTTTTATATACACGGTTTGCGGTGACCAACATTGCGGCGAAGTGGATCATCTGAAAAAAAAATGCGGATGGATTTAGTCAAATATAAGTATAAACTAGTCTTTAATCGAAGGATTTTAAAAAAGATTCATTTTTCACAAAATGGCGGACAGTCAAAGTTAATGGTTCGATTTTAACGAAAAAAACGGCCGTTTTTTGGCTATAAATCGGCCATTTTTTTTCAAAAAAAAAAAAATCGAATGATTAAAGACTACATTTTTATGTATTAAATAAGCCTGCAAAATTTCAAGAAGATCGGTTCATTAGTGTTCGAGTAATCTTGGTCACCGACTTCAGAAATGCCATTTTGAGAAAAACGCGTTTAAAGTTTCAATTTCAGTTTACACGAAGAAAATATTTTTTTTTGTAAACTTACATAGCGTCATCTATTCCGGGCATCAAAAAAAAACCTGCACTTCAAATTGCACTTCAAAAAAATGCAATAAAAAAATCGATTTTTTCAAAATCGCAAGTTAACAAACAGGGGTGCAAAATCGCACCCCTTAACAGTCAAGTACGAGCGCTTTTTTTCGAATAATCGAGAATTTTAAAAAATATATCAATTTTCAGATCAAAATTATGGTCGAAAAAACGAACTGTTTTTCAAACTCGTTTCTATTTTTCTTTTAATTATTTTTTAATTCCCCCCGTACTTGACTACTAAAAATAATATAATTAACGAAAATATTTCACTCTTAGTTCCGGAACTAAATTTACGACAGTTCTACTGCGTGCCGCGGGTTGGCTGAAAAACAGTAGTGCTATAGTGACTCGTGCGCCGCCATTTTGTATACTTTTGAGAAATATTTTTTTTTTACATACTTCAATATATACCTCATAAAACCTAGAAGCTCTCTTGAGCATGTATTTTATTCCTTTAAAAAAATCCAAAGAAAACGGTCAAATGTGGGCAGTTACAGTGGTGCCTCCCCTTAAGGAGTGAAATGCAGTCAGAGGCGTGAAAAAACGAGCATCTTCAATAATTTTTTTATAGTAATTAAGTTTATTTTACAAAAGTGGTTACACAGACTTTTTATGTTATATTTCAATTTGACTTGTACAAATTTTCAAAGAAAATATTGATTATTTATAAAAATATCGGCATCTTTGTCGGACCCCCTTCGGCCTGTAGTGCTTTGCGGTGACCATCATAAAATTTTACTAGATCATCTGAAATCAAAAAACCAAAAAGAAAATCATTAGTTTAACAATAAATCTAGTCGTTAATCGAAGCTTTTTTCAAAAATAAAAAAATGGGGGCTTCCGACAGATAACTTTCGATTTTCGATAAAAAAATCGCTCGTTTATTGTTAAAAAATAGAAATTTTCAACAAAAACGAAAATCCTTCGATTAAGGACTAGTTTTTAATCCTATCAATAAGCACACAAAATTTCATCAAAATCCATCGAGTAGTTTTTTAATTATAGTGGTCACCGACTTGAAAAACATAGTTTCGAGAAAAACGCGTTTAAAGTTTTTCGATGTGGGTACGGTATTATATGTTCGTAAAATGTTGAGCTCGATGGATGAAGCTAAACATTTTTTTATGTGTTTTGATCCGTTGAATCCGAATATCACAATTTTTTTACGGAAAAGTCGAGCATTTAATTGTTTATAGCCAATTGTTAAAACAATTTTTCAAAGAATTAAAGTTTTTCGGGATGAATTATTTTTTTAAAAATATTTTGGGCACTTTTAAAATGAAAGTCATCTTTATAAAATTTTGCTAAAGTTCATAGTTTTTGAGTAATAATTTTTTGAAAATTTCTGAAAGAGTTTTCCAATTTTACACTTGATTTATGTATAGAAATACTAATCAAAAAATTACTTACATCGAATCATCAATTCCTGGTCCATACAATAGGTCTTCTTCCGATGTGGAAGTTTCGAAAATATCAATTTGTTATTCTCTTCGAAGCATTCTGCTTTCCCGGGTATTATCGTTTGCGCGTTTAACAGCCGTTACCTGCCATGGGGACCTGACGCGACCCCCCTTCACTAATTGTGAGATATCTCGGAAACTATTCATCGGATTTACTTGAATTTTTCAGGGAATATTTTCGAAACATCATACTTCAAGAGAATGTAAAAAAAAATGATTTTTGGAAAATTCTGACTGCATCTCACCCTTAAGCAAACATTTTACATAAAAATATCAAGTACCTGGGGTGGTAGTATCGGCAGTTAATGAGTCTTATGATTGTCATTGAGATCAAAATCAACTTGAGCAACATTACAATCAATTCTAGCAACATGATAATAAGCTTGAATAACAAATTGCTGTTCAAGTTTATTCCCCGCACCCGCCGCCCGCCACAAAAGGTCAAGCAGGCTCGCTGCGCACACATGTGAAACGTATTTTGACGCTCTGTCAAAGTAGCCCCAAAAACTGTCAAAGTTACCCTGCATGTCAAAGTAGCCGCTATTTACGGTACCAATCTAGTAGACCATTGTTCCGGACCTTGACATAAACTCAAAATATACATCGTGAGCACAGTGAGCAAAATGAGTTGCAATAACGCGCATATTAGGTACTGCATGCTGCATTAGGTGAAGCAGTGATTTCAAAGGTTTTGGAGTGCAAATTTTAATATTAAAAAAAAAACCATAAAGAGATGAAAACGCTTAAAAAATCATAACTCCGCGAGTTTTCAATATTATCACCTAAAATTTGAATCTGACACTCCTTAGATATAGTCCTTTTGAAAAAAATAGCAGCCTAGAACGCGTTTTAAAGAAGGTCATAACGCTTTATTCGAATTTCTAACGGTCCCTACGTATAGAGAATTCTCCAATCTTCAGATAGATGGCGACACAAGTCCCATTCAAAGCCGGGAACTGTTCTGTATTTGGGCCCAAAGTTGATCGACGGGTCGATTTTACCCACGGTGACCATAAAGGTTTAAGGGGCAAGTCCACTTTGGAGCCACGAAAAAAGGCTATTTTCGCTATTTTTTTAAAAGGATTTTATACAAGATATGAATATAAAAGTTGTTGGGCTTGATAAATAAAGTCTTGAAATACATAAAAAAAATGTTTAATTCATTTTTATTCATTTTTAAGTACAAAAACTATAGTTTAACGTAACGCCTCAAAAATAGGTGGGCTAGGTAGCTCCGTCACAACTCGGCAACGGCTTCTCTGAAACAAAAAATCAAAGCCCATTTGATTCAGTATCACACCAGCTACAAAATGACCCTCGGATATAAAGTTTTATCAAAAAATAAAAAAATGGCAGATGAAAAACGAAAAAAGTAAAAAAAAGCGTTATTTCGCAGTTTTTGGCAAAAAAAGAGTAAAAATAAAAATTTCAAAACCATCGAGGGTCATCTTGTTGCGAATCATGTTTACAATATGTGGTTCAAATTTCAAAACAATCGGTTTATTAGTTTTAGGGATACGATCGAGCTAGATTTTGAAAACGTTGTTTCGAGAAAAACGCGTTTGAAGTATATACTATGAAAAACTCTTATCTAAACTCACTCGGCAATTCCTGCACCGTACAAAATCCCTTCTGATTGCTCATCATCGTCGATTCCTTCAAGTCATGCTTGCTTTCGATTTTTTTCATTTTCAAAGTGGACTGGCCCCTGGAGTAAATAATTATTTTTATGAAAAAGGCCTTTTTGCCCAGCTAATAAAAGACCTTCATAGATCCACATACCTATATTTTTAAGCCGAATTGTCCCATCTTCTCACCTACAGCCGTCGCGCATACGATTTTTTCAAATCTTTCCTGCTCGATGAGATTCACCATCGGGAATGTATCGTGGAACTCCCGGAGTTAAAAGAAAAATACGTATACCCGGTTTGAATACGCAAGTCGTCCTAATTGATCTGAAATTTATTGCCCATAAATGCCTCATTATAGAGGCAACGATTCGTCTTTATTTAAAAAACGACGCGTGCGCGTTCACAGCAGCGGGATGGTATACGCTGCCTGTGCAATTTGTTAGTGGCGTGTTTGCTTCGTCATTAATAATACCGGCTCGTATGTGCTCCCATGTATATCCGCTCATAATTCCAAAAAAGTGCTGCTCCATATATATCAATATATCAAGAAAAGACTAACGATTACGGTCGAAGCATCGGCCACGAAACTCATCGAGGAAATATCAATATCCATATATATATATATATATATATATATATATATAGAGAGAGAGAGAGAGAGAGAGAGAGAGAGAGAGAGAGAGAGAGAGAGAGAGAGAGAGAGAGAGAGAGAGAGAGAGAGAGAGAGAGAGAGAGAGAGATGACACGGGATCACTGAGATACATTGCAAATTTATTATAATGACGAGCAAAGATGTTGGTTTTTCTTCATCCCGAAAATATTATATCTTCAACAGCACCATCTGTCGCATTCACGATTGAGGAGAAGAAGTTTCGCCGAGCATTTCACGAAACGTCCGTTTTTTTCTTCGGACTTGCACGGGAGCAACCGGCATCGAGGTCCGTGGAGTGTCTTCGGTCAACTATAAGGCTTGTAACGAACGAGCGCGTATGCAAGAAGCAAAAGCATCAGCCACATATACACGTGGGAAGAGAAGAGGTGAGTCTTCCGAGAGCTTAATTTATCGCTCCCGAGCCTTCTCCGTCTCTCTTTTGCTCTTGGCTGAAGGAGCACACGCCACAAAGTCGGCGATTTTGAAAGATCTGCAGCTCTCTCGAATGCCCTACGGGTGCCATCCCGTTGTCTCGCCAAAGAAACAAGGAATGCAGGAGGCCCGAGGGGCGAGGAGTTTTGGTCCGCTCCGCGAGCTGCTAGTCCAACGTCCACGGGTATCAGAGCTGCTGAACCCTCGGAGAGGCCATTTTTTCCGAATTTCGGATCTGCAGTTCAGGAATACCAAAAGATTTTTCGATTTTCGCGGTAGTTTGGGTTTTTTGACGGTGGCGGGTTTGTGGTCGCAGCTGGTTAGCGAAGTCGTAAGGGAAAGTGGGAGCGAATTGGAAGTTTGCACATTTTATTGGTCGTCGGGATTTAAATGGCTAAAAAATTCCCAAGCGAGGTGCGAGATGATTTATACTTTCTTCTTTTTTTATTTACGCTCTTTGCGGAGGACTGATAAGGACGATTATCGAAGTGTCGAATTTTCCTTGCCCAATGGCGATCTACATGATGACTTGGAAGATAACAATAAGTGGTGCTAGATATCGGTTTTGTGTATTTTATAGAAAAAAAAGTATTTTAAGGCAGTATTCTAGTATAGAAATGTGAGAAAATTGATTTTTTTTGCATTTTCTTGAAGTATGAAGTAACACGAGACCAGAACAAGATTGAGCGGTTTCAGCTACGAACTTCAAATGCTTCTGGGGAAGCTAGAACTGCTCTCAGCGAAGAATGACCCTCAGCAAATCATTTTTTCGAAGTCGAGGAAGGCACACTTTAGCAGGCGGGAATTGCCGATTAAGGCGTTACCCCCACTTATAGCGCAAAAAAGGCCTTTTTCATGAATTTTTTTCCCAAACAAACCCAAGCAAAACTTTTTTAATCGATCAATATACCATCTTAAAGAACACATCTTGAAGAACTTTGAGTAATTGTTTTATTAAAAAATATTACATTGTTTAGTGGCAAATGGCCGTCAATGAAATAATGTTTTTATATACACGGTTTGCGGTGACCAACATTGCGGCGAAGTGGATCATCTGAAAAAAAAATGCGGATGGATTGAGTCAAATATAAGTATAAACTAGTCTTTAATCGAAGGATTTTAAAAAATATTCATTTTTCACAAAATGGCGGACAGTCAAAGTTAATGGTTCGATTTTAACGAAAAAAAAACGGCCGTTTTTTGGCTATAAAACGGCCATTTTTTTTTCGAAAAAAAATCGAACGATTAAAGACTACATTTTTATGTATTAAATAAGCCTGCAAAATTTCAAGAAGATTGGTTCATTAGTGTTCGAGTAATCTTGGTCACCGACTTCAGAAATGCCATTTTGAGAAAAACCCGTTTAAAATTTCAATTTCAGTTTACACGAAGAAAATATTTTTTTTTGTAAACTTACATAGAGTCATCTATTCGATTTTTACAAAATCGCAAGTGGGGGTAACCCCTTAATAAAACGTAAGTATAACATGCCATTCTACCACTCAGAGAGTTGCGGTTGTCTGAAATTCTACTCAAAACATTAAACCCGTTTTTCTCAAAACTTACTTTTTTCAACTTGGTTGACATAAAATCTCGCGTTCGATTCCACCCATTGAATTAAAATATGGCATGGATATTCAGTATATTTCCCCCTATCGTCCCTACCTCGAGCAATGCGAAATTATTGTTATTACTATTTAAAAAATCTACAGATATTACACAAAGTGCAACCATCTCATGGCATTTAAAATATAATATAATCAGACTTTTCGGGTACTAAAAAACAGGTACATGTAAATAATATAAGTTGGTTTCGAAAATTTGAAAAAAAAATATTGAAACATTGAGATATATAATTGGGTTTGTTTAGATTTGTTTTTCGCTTGTTTGGGTTTGTTTGTATAATCATTGTTGTATATTTGTAATATAAGTTGTAATGCAATTTTTAATTTAATAACAGGGGGGGGGGGGGAGAGGGCATTTTTCAACCAATCATTTGCGGTGGAGTGGGGGTAGCGTTAGTTTCGTGTGACATCCAGCTAACCCAGACCCCTATACCCAGCCTACCTCAACAAACGTATACAGTTTTAAAAGCATTTTCAATGCTAAAAAATTAAAAACTTAAAAAAAAATTGGGAAAAAAATGAATTTATTTCAGACGGAATTTTCTTTTCAGATTTTTTAAATTATTCGTTGTGTTTGGTACCTGTCATAATGGAATTCTTATTGATAAAGAAAATTGGTTTCATTTCTGTTTTAGATAACCGGCACGTTTAGAATCATGTCAATCGCCTCAACCCTTTTTTATCCACAGCCATATTTAGAGGCCCTTCACTTTTTCATTTTTTATTGTTGTCGCATAATTTTTTTTTGCAATTTCTTAAAAAATGGAAGAAAATACTGTAAAAAATCGATGTTAAAAACGTTCTTCCTTTTGTTTATCAAGCTCAACAAAACGCCCGAAAATTGGGCCTCTAGAATAGAATACCTCATTAACGGAGACTTTGTCCTTGGAGTGCCATATTTCAGGTGTTTACATTTTATTTTTTTTTAAAGGAAACGAGTAAAGCTTTTTGAGTGCGGTTTTTTTCTTGCTTTTATTCATGATATACAGAACGTTAAAAAAATTTTTTTTGAAAAAAAAAACCAAAATGGCGGCCGTTGCAGCTCCGGGAAAACAGGTCCTCAAATCGCGGGAGGTAAACGGCTGACATCACTGCCCCCTCTTTGTTGATCTGAAACACAAATTCAAAGCATATTATCAATCTGTGACCCTTTGGTCATGGAATGACGGATGGGTTTTTCGTTTAGTACAAATTTCGGAAAATGGAGGCAATTTAAAAAAAAATCGAATTTTCGCGTTTTTTTTTCGCATAAAAAGATAAATAATAAATGCAAAAATGTATCTATCGAAAAAACGATCCGTCATTCCGTGAAGACATATTTTCTGAGTATGCTCTCCAAATTTCAGGTCGATATGTTAATTACAGCGGTCAGGAGAATGTCAGCCATTTTTAAAAACGTGTTTTCGAGAAAAACGCGTTTAAAGTTTTGTAATCTGTTTACACAAATGTGTTTATAATTACCGCTAATCGGCAATGCCTGGTCCATAGAGGCATCCCTCCTCTTCTTCTAGCTGCTCATATTGAGCTCAAATTGATTTTTTGAAAATTTCAAGGTCAAAGTCTCCCTTAATAGTTCATAGGTCCTGTTGATAAGTTGTAAAAATGTCTGATACGTGAAACGAAAGTTTATTTCCCAGAGCATATTTCCACGATTGATGAAGCCATTTATTTTGCACTTTCTCAGAGAATATTTTCACGATTCTGAAAGCGATCTGGTCTTGCAGAGACTATGATTTTGTTCAAATTGCTGGTACAAGGGAATAGTTGTCCATGTGCATCGAAGTTTCCGCTGATTTTTTCAATGACTCCTTTCCTCGGTCACCGAGGATGGTGTACTTCTAATTGAGCATCGATTTAAACGAGCTTTCTTCGATTAAAACCCTGCAACTTCGCTTGAATGGATATGTAAGTATATAATTGGACGTGGATAGTGTCTTGGTTTTATGTGTGTAATGTTTTTCCTTACAGCATTTACGATCGAAGCTTCATTTCCATATGGCTGGAGAGAAAGGGAGCAAGACACACAGAGAGAGAGAGAGAGAGAGAGAGAGAGAGAGGGGGGGAAGTTACTACCTCGATCATCGCTAATTGACGTTAACAGTACATGAAAAATATTGGTACAGATCGTTTCAGCGATATTACAGAGGCTTGAAGTCGTCCCCGATTACGTCCACCGTCCAGGAAAGTGCTTTTTATTTTTCTCCCGCGATTTCTCTTTATATATGCATATGTATTCATGATTCGCGGTCGGCTTTCACAAAATCTCGCCGTTTATTGTAATAGCAAGTATATGTCGGTAATTTATAATATCACCGACGTGAGCAATCAACGCTTCGCCGATCCACTTATAGTCACGACGAAATTGGTTTCTCATCGTTTCCTAATTAATTACTATCACTCCGTTGCGAATTAATTATCGTCTCGATATCCATTTTTATCCGGTTTTGCCGTTATTTTTATTGGCCTGTCCGGTTGGTCTTCGTATTCGAGAAAGGTGGGAAGCACAAGAGAAAAGGTACGAGAGAGATACCGTTTACCTGCATTCACCCATAACACTAAAAATCGCTCATTCCAGGTGTGAATACTATGTAAAACGTCTACTACGACTGTTATAAAGACTGCAATTGAAGATCAACGAGACTAAGACGTAGAGTGGAGATAACGCATGCACAAATCTTTACTATTGCTTTAATGGAAGGGTAGGGGTTTCAGCGTGAAAAAAAAAAACACTTTTTTGCGATTTTTTTTCATCTATATGGATAGCGTAAATTTATTGAAACCTTTTTTACATTGTTGAGTGTCATTTCAAGAACATTCCGTGAAATTTGTACGCGAAAATGTCCACAAACAAGCCGGCGACAAAGCTTTTCCAAGAACGCCTTTGGAAAAATACGATTTGCGGTGTTCACTGTATCTCAGCTAGGAATTATCTGAAATCAAGTACCATTAAAATCTTGTCAAAGTATCATCAAATCCTCCCCCCAACGGTCTTTGATAATTTCTTTTTTCATTTCCAAATTTTTGGTGGTCATGTAAAGTGAAAAGTGCTATTTTTCACGAAAAATTCCGCCATTTTAGGGGTGGAAAATCGCCTCAATGTAAAAAAAATCTCAAACTAACCGTTGGGGGGAGGTATTTTATATGTAGAAAGTGTGTACCAAGTTTGAAATAAATCGGTCATGTAGTTTTCAAATGGCAGTGAACACGGACTTTGAAAAAGTGGTTTTGAGAAAAAAAGCGGCACCGTCTTGTTTGTGGATATTTTCGCGTACAAATTTCACGGAATGTTCTTGAAATGATACTTAACTATGTACAAAAGGTTTTAATAAATTTACTCTATCCATATAGATGAAAAAAATTCGCAAAAAGGTGGTTTTTTCACGCTTAAACCCCTATCCTCCCCTTAAGGGATAACACTACTCTAGGACCGAGTTATCCCTTATGGTGCAGGCATCACAGATTGAAGGTAAACAAAAATTCTCTCGTATGGTGCATCGCAGGTTAAAGGTATACAAAAATTTCAAGGATTTAAGTGCTCGTATAACTTTAAACGCGTTTTTCTCGAAACCACTTTTTTTTAACTGGGAGGACGAATTACTCGAACACCTTTGCATGGATCAATTTGAAATTTTGATAGTAGATTCAAAATTACGTAGCCGTTTTTTGATTAAATGTAAACTTTTTTTTATAAACAATTTACTGCTCATTTATTGGGCAAACAATCGATTTATTTCTCTCAAAGTGAGCCATTTTTTCAAAATTTGGTAAAAAAAATCCCTACGTAGTCCCATAGCTAATAATATATAGATTATAATTTTTTTTGGTTTTTGTTGCAGATCTTGTACTTTACGAGAAAACCGTCCTCCCGTGAAGCGATTTGTAAAAAACACGTTTTTCAAGATGGGCTCTGTCACCGTCATTTTGTATGAAAATGATGATACATTTTTTTTCTACTTTAATAGGTATGTGTTAAATAAACCCTCTCAAAAGAAATTTTATTTCTTTTTTCATACTCCCAAAATAAATTGTCAAAGTTAGGCCTCATTTTCTGCCGCTAGAGTGGTGTTATCCCTTAAATAGGTGTGCAAATAAGCTTTCGGCCTTTTTCCATGAAAATAATGATTTATTTAGTTAAAATCAAGGTGCATATTAATCGGAAAAGTAATCTCCGCTTGCTCCCACTCATTTGGGATCGTCCATTAATCACGTGAGGTTTTTGAGGCCACTTTTTGAGTCCCCCTCCCCCATCGCGATATGTTGTGAGGTTTCTAGCCCCCCCCTGCAACATCACGTTTATTTTTTTGTTAAGAAACGTCAGACACAAGAGAGAGAGAGAGAGAGAGAGAGAGAGAGTGTGGTGTTTTATTATAAAAAAAACGAAATAATATATATTGTCAGTATATTTAAATGGCATTGTCCGCGCAGTCAATAAAAAAATAAATACATGTGACAAGTCACAACACCCCCCCCCCCCCAGCATCATCAATCGCGATGTTATCCAAATCCCCCCCCCCCCCTATTTGAGCCTCACGTGATTAATGGACGACTCCTTTCCCCCAACTGTCAGGCAGATTGCGAATTCCTCGGCGGTTTTGAGTCGATAAACTCGGTAATGGAAATTTTGACTTCATCGAACGTTTTGCCTGTGTAAAGCCGTTTTGAATCTTGCCGAGCTTTTTTAAACGACTCGAAATATCTTGTTGGGTAACCCCTAACCTCAAAATATACATCATACGCATAGTGAGTACACCATGCTCATGATGTATATTTTGAGGTTATGTCAAGCAAAAATGTCCGGAAAAATCGTCTACTAAATTGGTATTATATAAAACCAGACCTGGAGTGCATTTTTTCTCTCTCAAATATTCAATAGGACTGTTCGTATTATCACGCCGAAAACTTATTTGTACACCTAATATTTCAGTGGGATTTCTTTCCAGCGTCTCAGTAGTCCCAAGACTATTTTCTTGCTCCAGGCTTTATATAAATAATGAATCTTGGAGTGCACAAGATAATTTCTGGCTCTGACTTTCAGTGAATGTCCATATTTGTAAAGGGAAGGGTGATTCTGAAGACGTTCGATGTTGCCTGAACTCCAATGTCACAAAAATCGCCTTGACCTAAATATCAGCATATTTATATGACGGTCATTGGGGAGATAAGTCCAGATCCTAAAATTAATGATTCGTTCTAAAAGAGAATGTTAATCGGCCTCAAAAGAGTCAGTTATACTGATAGCAGACATTACATATATATGATAGGATCAAAATATACTTTTGATCCCACCTCATCCCATACACTGAGGAAAAAAATCATTGATCCAATATCATTGGTGTTATTGACTGAAATTTCGTTGATTCAATTGTAAAATTGTTGGTCTAAATAATCGGATTTATTAGTCCAAACAAAACGCTATTGACTTTAATAGCATGATAAAATTAAAAGTTAAAATTAAAAGAGAACAATATATTATTGAAACTATCTAAAAAATGATCGCGAACAAATTATATAGTTTTGAATGCATTTTCTGCAACGAAAAAAAGCGTTTCAATTCACAACATGAATATTGTTGATTCGAGTACACAAGAAAAATTGAATTTCGCTCGTTTAATACAGATAAAAATTTTTATTGAGTAAATATGTTACTATATTTTTTTCACCATATCCGATATTGATTTCGGAGTACATTATTCGTAAAAATATTAATATTTTATTTGGATTGAAAAATATTAAGCAAATGTCTGAATTGGTTAAAAAATTATGCGAAAATAAAATTTGTTTCTTGCGCATTTGGTTGAAAAAATTCAACCAAATCATGGCCGAGTACCACCGCAATTATAGGTGTGAGGAAACCCGTCGTTCTCGGAGCAACCGCTAGAAGCCGCACGCGCGCTCGTTTCTCGTAAGCGTAGCGCGAATCGAAAATCTACTTAAACGCCGAAGAAACTCTAAAGAGTATCGCTTGGCCTGTGGCTAAGATCAAAGTGTAGTATCTGTTCTTATCAGTTGAATATCTGATATTCTCTCCATGGATATTCCATTGGATATCTGATATTCTCTCCACTATTATCGTGGATGATCATTCTAATGCTCACTTTTTATTTAAGATTTAAAACAAATTGAAAAACTTACGTCCCATGGCATATTCGTTTCGACGTAGTAAAGAAATAATTAATTCTGTTGAATATATTTTTGTAGGAAATAAAAAATGTTGTAGCAACCGCTTAATTATTTCATCCAATACATCTACGGATTGTTTATAGAATGATTTCAACAGAATATAATTTTATTTGAAGGATAATGTAGTTATTCAGAGAACAGAAGAGCTTTTTCAAATAAAATAATATGTTAATTAAATCAATCACATTTTCCAATTTTTTATAGTATTGGAACAATCTCATATATGGGTGGCACTCCGCAGCAGCACATTTGTTTGGATCAACCAATATATTTTTTTTTATTCAATTGGTTTTTTTTTTCTCAGTGTATACATATACACCACCACTCAAAGTTTTTCGGACACTTCAGATAACTGCAAAACTGTCGATCATTGGACAATTGCCAAATGATAGAATAATATAATTTATTTAATTTGACATTTTACGATGATACTAAGCTCTATATAATGAATTATATTATTCTAATATAATTTTGCAATTATCTGGAGTGTCCGAAAACTTTTGGCCGGTAGTGTGTGTACGTATATACATATACATAAAGTTATTCTCGAGTGGTGCATCTGCCAGCTCGTTATCTAATGGCGGCTCATACGGTATGATAATTGACCGCGTTCTCCTCCGGCGCGGACTGAATAGACGCGCTCTTATTAAGCCCGATGGTTTGTTGTCCGCGGTAGCAACAACGGACCTCTGCGAATCGACGTTATGTATCGATTCATGATTAAAACTCGCCCTCGGGCACCCACCTCATTACGCCCACACCATGTTCGCTCGCGCAAACCCCCTTCCTTTCCCCTCCCCCGCTTCCTCGTACGAGCTTTGGGGCCTCGACCTTCATCACGTATCTAGTAAAATTGACGTCGACTACTACACGAAACGTGGCTAAAATGAGATGAAAAAAAAAAACATAAAAAAAATCCTCCGCCTAAGCCCGGACCAATTTAGAAAGAGGAATTGCCTCCTAAGGAACGGAGGATTATTGATGACTCGTACTTTGTGCTACTCGCAGGAGACTAGACGAGACTCGGCGGGAGGAAGATGCGAAAGGTATCGGAGAACGACTCTTTGGGCGCTTTCGAAGATTTATCGAACAATGGGGGTGGATGAAGATTGATCTGCGAATTTTTTTTTTTTGGAAACGAGAGAGCAATACTCGCAAATGGTTTATTTGATTTTTTAGTTCGCGTCCTGAACGAATTTTTAATGGGAATTTTGCAGTTCATTATTTAGGGCGGATTTTTTATTTTGTTGCGTTGAAAAATCGTTAAGATTCGATATGATTTTTCGAAGATAACTATGAAAGATAAATGATTGAAATTTTTTACACGTGTCATTAATGTATTATTAAACGAAAAATTACTTTGCGTGACCAAAATCATGATCCGTCTGAAAATCATCTGATGTTAGGTGTAGTAATGACATTTTCAATGAGTACAATTTTTCGCATGAAGTAAGATACAATTATAATCTTGTATTCATTTTGTATTAAATATTTGTGTTGATGGTAATGAGTCGGAGAAAATGGAAATTCCGATAGTTTTTGTTTATAGAAAACAATTCACCTTTAAATTGTGGATTTCGCTTACTTTATGGGGACGAGTTTTCTGAACATTCGAAGTTAGTTTTTTTAAAGTTGGTAATTTTTACGCTCCTAAGCACATTGTGACAAGTAAAAGAAATCAATTTTTTTTGCGTTTTCTCAAAGTATACATATTGAAGAATATGTGAAAAAAAAAATTCAACGTAAAATATTGAAAATTAACCAAGTCACAGACGTTTTAGTGAAAGCAACGATTTACGTATATTAAAACTTTCAATCGTGTTTTTCTCGGTCGGGCCGGAATAATAACTCTAGCTATAATTGTTCAATTTTCAATTTAAAAAACCAAAACTTCCGTAATTGTAGTAGTTATCGTTGTACGTAGCTGTTTTTTTTTATTTTCATATTTTTAAGCCCTCAGAATACGAGTAAAAATTTCGCCAAGACAGACTTTTTTTTGAACACCCGGCATTCTATGATTTTTTGCTGAATAAGGGCTACGTACATCGAGAAGTACATTTATATAGATTATAAAAGTTTTTTATTTTCATTTTTTAAACCAACCTTTGTTATCGATCAGGCCGTTGGACTACATTTTTTACACAGAGGCTCCACTATACCTCAATAACGGTATTAATTATTTTTTCAATTTAATAAAAATTTCAACGAAATAAGTTTAATCTATGCTTAATGACATACCTTTTTTCAAAATACCAAATAAATAATCTAGTAGACAACAACATCAGAACAACGACCTTTTTCGGCCGTCAAATCCTCCCTTAAAGATGGAGTTTTTCAAACTTTCTCTGAAAAAGGCAAAAAAATGAATCTTTCCAATCCGACACAGTGGAATCCAGCCTCCACAAAACTTCGCTCTCAAATAAATATAAGCGATTTTTTAAATTTAATTTTTTAGCAATGCTAATTGTAGACAAATTGGAGTAAAATCAATAAATAAAAAAATAAAGTGTACCGATGTTCAAAAAAAATTCAAGAACATAAAAATATACAAAAATGGATGTAAATGATTATTAATAAATAAGACCAGCAAGGGTCGTTGAATTTCGTTTCATTCTTCTTAAAAGTGATTGCGAAAATGTGGGAAATTATTTATCCAAAAGTGCACGACTTTATTTGAATCAGCCTGTACATACCGATCGCGAAGAGTTCCAGATCCGTAAGATTTCAAGAATAAATGCAAGGCTCCTGGTATGCGGTACGAGTGGGCAGTTTAAACGTGAAGTAATAACAAACTTGCGATGCAATTAAAGATAATCCGGAGTGGCAAAAATAAAGTGCACGAGAATTGTACAGCAGGGAGTAAACTTTCGAGTAGATCGTTGCGGCGTTCAATTCATTAACGTAACACGTAACATTTTGACCAATACATTCCGCGTATTTATATAGATCCTGCAGTATTTTGCCAATACTGTTGAACTTCTTGGCACTATAGAAACAACCTCTTTCCCAACCTTTTCGAGCACGCAAGCAGCCTGACAAGAAAACGCGTGGGCGGCTTCTACACGCCCATAATTATCTCGGAAACAACAGGAACAAAAGAAACCAATAAGCACCCAACAATTCCGCGCAATTTCTAGCTCAGCGAATAAAAGCCGTTTTCTAGTCTAGAAATATGAAGAAAATATTTTTAAGAATATGTCCTCAAAAGGAAGTTTTGAAATTCCTAATATTATTCTCCGTAAATATTGGGAATGATGTATCTTTATTATTTATTTATTGGTTATTATTTATTAAATTGGGAATTGAGAATTATTGGGTGTTATATACCTAGTATATTGGGAATTATTTATTATTATTATTATTTATTTGTTTATTATTTATGTATCTTGGAAATAATTTATTATTATTATTAAATTATTATTATTCTCCGTAAATAATGGGAAATTCAATTTTTCCTTTGACATTTAGAGAAATTCAGAGATTCAGAAATTGACCGATCGGAGCTACGAGCTTCGGAAGCTTCTAAGGAATCTAGAACTGCTCGTAGGGACCAACGAGCTTCAGAAAATCATAATTTCGAAGTCGAGGTAGGCACACTTCACGAGGCAGGAATGGTCGATTAATATAACGTAAGCATAACATGCCATTATACCACTTACAATTACATTGTCCGGTCCTCTGAAATTCTACTGTATACTTCAAACGCGTTTTTCTTGAAACTACTTTTTTCAACCTGGTTGACACAAAATCTCGAGTTCTATTCAACCGATTGACTTCAAATTTGGTATAGACCTTTAGTACATACGCCTCTACCGTCTCTACATTGGGCATTGCAAAATTATTGGGATTATTGTTTTAACAAATTTTGAACTTTTAAAAAAGGGCGGAATTTTCTTTTTTTTTCGGACAGAAGCCATGAAAAAATGTCTCTCTGGTACCTGCAATAATGGCATTCTTATTGATCAAGAAAATTGGTTTTATTTCTGTTTCAGATGAATGAGAGCTTCGAAATCATGTCAGCCGCCTCAACCCCTTTTTTCACGACTATATTTAGAGGCCCTCAAAGTCTTAAAGCTTTATTTTCTTTCTAAGGTAATAAAGCATCAATAGAAAGACTGCAAAAAGCGGTTGATAAAAATATTTTTTATTTTTATTTATGAAGCCCGAAAAAACGCCCAAAATGTAGGCCTCTAGTCTACGATACTGCCTTAACGAAGAAAATCAAATGATTCGATTTGAAAAAAAACATTCAGAATTGCACAACTAGAGCAAAAGCTAAAAACAAAAATATTTTTGGTTTATTGTTTATTAAGTTCGAAACAACGCCGAAAATTCAAGTCTCTAGACGAGGGTACCCCGTTAAAAAAAATCACTAGATATATTCGATTCTGCCAATTCCACTTTTAAGGGGCTATACCAGTGTGACACTTTAAAAAAATCGATATTTTTTGTTGCCTTTTTCAACGGTTTATACTTTCGA
Source organism: Ophion slaviceki (assembly GCA_944452715.1). NCBI lineage: Eukaryota > Metazoa > Arthropoda > Insecta > Hymenoptera > Ichneumonidae > Ophion > Ophion slaviceki. Next base: position 27,568,194 of record OX101788.1, read on the forward strand.
GAATATCCTGTAAAAATTTCAAGGCCGTATCTCTAACAATTTTATCTTGCAAACATCGATAATTAAATCTTTGAAAGCGATTTTTTCGACATACGATTTTTCAAATTTGCTGTTATTGTAACTCAAAGAGCAATTATCCGATTTACTTGTAATTTCAACCGAGTACTCTTGAATATATTTACTCTACAGTAACGTCAAATATTTTTGATTGGATGCAGATTGACGATTTGGAATTGACAAAAACGACACTTTTAGAAGCAAGAAAACAGACTTTTTTTGCATGACTACGCCATTTTGTTAGATTTTGATATTTTTCGAAAATCCTACGTCACTGTACAGGAAATACCTTCCAGTTTAACGACATTTTTTTCCTGTTTCGATTTCAGCTACACAATCGGCCGGAATCATGTCAGCAGTGGAGGAACTTTTTTGTTCGCGCCTCCGAAGGCAGCGCATCAGTCGCTTGGATCTCAATATTTTTCTATGAAAAAAATACGTAATATAGGTCAAATATAGCGAAATATATTATTAATTTTCCGAAACGTTTAATTGAGTACTTTTCTTCCAAAAAATTCCCGAAAATCACCCACATTTTCAGCGTTCACACTGGTATAGCCCCTTAAAATCGAGATAAAGAAAATTGAACGGTCGAAGATCTTGTCCACTTGTTCGAACGTGTTGAATCCACATGAGAAGAGCTGAATCGACTTGCGGCCAGTACTTGGATGAATGACCGCTAAGCCGGGATAAAAATTAATGATGAAACTATCATGAGATCAACCGATTCGTAGTTATTCTTCATTATCTCGAACTTTTCTAGCATCCTAAAATTTCACGACCGCGTCTCGACCTGCTCGTGCTTTCGTTCGTACAATAAAATAAAGAATCGCCGAAAAGTTCTGACGTAACTGATTGCGCACGGCGCTGCCATAAAAGCGAAAGTATCTTTCTCCCCCGCGGAAGCTGCAAGCAGAATCGCGATAGCCCTTGCGCGAAGCGCAGCTGGATATAAATTCATGACGAACGTGCAGCCTCGCTCCAGAACTTACGAGACGGTTTTACGAATGGAAGCCGATTCGCTCGAGGGTCCAATCATCGGGATATCGCCCTTAGTCCCTCTTCCCCGCACTCTTCGCCGAGTTTTCGTTTCGAGGGCGATCATAAATTAAAAATTACACCCACGCTACCACCGCGTATACGATCACTTTTTGGCACTCGAGCAATTGCTATTTTCTTCGCTCGAGCGAGATGTATTGCATCGCTGAAATATAAATACTTCGTCGCAATGCCAATCGCGACGTAATTCGGAGGAAAAAAGAAAATGGCACCTCAGCTCGTCGGAGAAACGACAAAATTAACAATTCACGAATGCTGATGGAAATTTGCCTGATAAAAAAGACGCGAACAAATATCTAACACGCCTGTACGCGATAAAGCCTTTTTATATTTCACGGGTATGTGCAGATGTTCAATTTTGAGGGGGGAGATACGTTGGGCGAGGAAAAATATTTGCTGATATTTATGATTTTTTTTAGACACAATTTTTTAAACTATTTTTGAGACTTAGGTTATGTTTTATTACTATTTTTGGCTGTTACATCGTATTTTATTTTTATTAATCTTAAATAATGGCGGTATGTCACGATCTTCAAATCTGCATTTTCAAAACTGGCGTGACTCATAGCTAAAAAACTAATCGACCGATTCTGATGAGATTTCGTATGAATCTTTCAAACCTTACTGTCTAAAACATGACTAAATGTTTTGAAAAAAAAAATTTAAGTATTTTTTCATTGCAAAATGTAGTCATTTTATCCGAAAAATTCAATGCTTTTGTGTTGAAGCGTATAATTTCATCGATTTCCAACATTTCTCTCTTTTTCTTGGTTCATATTTTGCGTATGAGACTTAATGACAGATAAATCTTGGTTGGTTTTTTTTTAGATTATTCCCGCAAACACTACGTGTCGTATAGTAATAAAAATGGTGAAGAAAATTGTCCTAAAAAAATCCTGAAAATCACCAGTTTTTCCTCTCCTAAAGGTATCTAACCCAATCGTCACATCCTCAAGGCTATACTCTAGTGTGAACACCGATTTTCAAGGCAACTTTTTAGAAATTAAATTTAGAGGAACAGTTGAATCTACAGTATGAGTATACCACAGTTATATTCATACACGCCTTCAGTCTACAAAATGGCGAAGAAACCTTTCCTTTAAAAAAATCATGAAAATCAGCAATTTCTTCCTTGTCTAAAGGTATCTCCCCCTTTACGGGTTAATCCTAGCTCGTGGTCGGAAAAAAAGGATTTTAAAAGAATTTTTTCTGCAAATGTGTGCAGGTTTTCAATTTTCTTTTTTTTTACCTTAAAGCGGATGATTTACAATTTTACGCTCACAACGTATCTTTATAATTTTTGAATTGAAGAATATTTATAAATGTGGTAGATACAATGGTTTGTACAAAAATGGTGAAGAAAATTGTCCTAAAAAAATCCTGAAAATCACCAGTTTTTCCTCTCCTAAAGGTATCTAACCCAATCGTCACATCCTCAAGGCTATACTCTAGTGTGAACACCGATTTTCAAGGCAACTTTTTAGAAATTAAATTTAGAGGAACAGTTGAATCTACAGTATGAGTATACCACAGTTATATTCATACACGTTTGAAGTAACATCTAAAATTTTTGCAAAGCATTTTATTCGAAATTGTACATGATATTTGATGTCGCACAGGTCATGTCGCGATTTTTTTTATCGTCGGGTGTTGTGATTGCCCTTGTCCTCTGAAAGGAACGATTTTTCGTTAATTCTATTCATTACGAATGTGATTATCGTTCGCCCCTCTAAAAAAAATGGAAAAATTTACGAAATAGCGGCATTTGAAAAAGGGTGCTCTGAGTTTTACAATAAAAATTTCACTTTTCGCGGCTCGGAAACAAAGTAATTAAAATGAATAAAAAAATGGAGTGCCGAATGATAACCACATTCGTGAAGAAGAGAACAAAAAAAAATCGTTTGTTTCAGTTGACAAAGACGGCTGCAATCACAACACCCGGCGATAAAAAATTTCGCGACATAACATCACAACATCGAATATCACGTACAATTTCGAATAAAATGCTTTGAAAATTTTTTAGATGTTAGTTCAAACACGTATGAATATAACTGTGAAATACCAATACTGTAGATTTAACCGTTTCTCTAAATTTATTTCCCAAAAAGTCACCTTTAAAATGGGAGTTCACGCTGGAATACAGCCTTAATCTCGAACTACATTCTTTTGCTCATCGCCAAGTGGACGCTCTCGTATCTTATCGAGAATTCGGCAATACTTTCGGAATGTTAAAAGCTCCCAGTCACCGCGACTCGCGGTAATAGTCTAATAAATCCGTGAAACGTAATGCACTTCTTTCGAGGTTCCCTTCGGCGAGCAAGTTGCCGAGCCGACGTCTCGATTCGGTTTTCATCGACTCGATCCCCACTTGGAGAGAGTATATACCTGTGATGACTTCGAAATATTCCTTCGAAATATTTCGGCTCGATGATACATTTTTCAAGCTCTAGGAAGTTTCGAATTCGATGAGAAACACGTGGAGGGCTGAGGGGTAAGAGGCACCTTTGGGGATGGACGCTAGAGGATGCTGCTGATGAGGTCCAAGGTGGTCTATGCTTTTCACACAGCCAAATGATGAATACAGACAGGAAAAAATACCGTAAGCGAACTACGCAGGAAACAAACAAGAGAAACCGAAATCACGGAAAAAACCTCAAAAACGAGTGCGAGAGCAATAAAAATGTACGAACCGGAAGCTTGCTTCAACCACGTTATAAATTGAGTATCGCCTTAAGGGGTCTTCTCACTTCAGGCGCTATAAAATGGCTACTTTCATGATTTTTTTTTTGATAGGTTTATATTATAGATATTGATATAAAAGTTGATACACTTTCGAAATACATTAGAATTCTTTTATTTATTTATTTAAGTCACTATTTATAGACGAAAATGGTAGTTAAAAAAATGTCCTAAAAAACTGTACTGTCTTCTCACTTCTCACTTTTGCTTTTGCTGCACTAAATCCACATGCGAGCAGCAGGCAAATGGAAAGACAGAGTGGAATTAGTCAGCGATCTGTATAAAGAATCTCACATCAACACAAGTTCCATCCGTATCGTACGTCATTACAGCAGGATTTGTACGGCAATGATTTCCTAAATCGCGTCAATTTTGGTAACTGGATTCGTAGAAAAATGCGCACAGATGTCTCATTTTTGAGTCATGTGCTTTTTTTCTGACGAATCTAACTTCACAAATACCGGAAATGTGAATAGGCATAACATGCATTATTGGGCAAATGAGAATCCTCGATGGATGAGAACTGTACCATTTAAACATCCGTGGTCCGTCAATTGTTGGTGCGGCATTGTCGGCGATCACGTCATTGGTCCACATTTTTTTGAAGGTCGCTTGACCTTCAATGATGTTTGATGTTTACTCAAACTTTCTGCAAGTTTACTCAAACTTGATGTTTACGCAAACTTTCTGCAAAACGTACTGCCTCAATTACTGGAAGACGTGCCCTTGCATGTTCGCATGAACATGTGGATGCAACACGACGGTGCACCACCCCATTATGCTCTGTGCTCAAGACAAGTGATGAATGAGATTTTTGGAGAAAAGTGGATAGGACGAGGCGACCCTCCCATATAGGGTTGCCTGTCGTAACAAAAATGCCAGCATTCAGCCATTAAACGGTTTGCTGATAATCGGCCAATGATTCGTCGACCAGCATTGGGGTACTGTAGGCGGATGAACGGCTTGCCAGATCTATGCCACCCATTCGTAGGCCAATACTATCGCACCGATAATGTGGCGATCAGCATTGGGGTATCGTAGGTAGATGAACGGCTTGCCAGATCTATGCCAGCCATTCGTGGGCCAATACTATCGCACCGATAATGTGGCGATCAGCATTGGGGTATCGTAGGCGGATGAACGGCTTGCCAGATTTATTCGAGCCATTGATGGTTTGTTTTTGGGTGTTTTGCAAATGAACGTCGTTAAACTGTAACACGTAAAAACAAGGGATAAGGTTTCGAAAAGCATATCCCACTGATGAAGTTGAAAATTTGTACCAACCTTCTTTTTAATACTTTAAGATAACCTTTAAAAGGATATTGGCGACTAGCAATAGTTTTCGATATATCGTATATTGAAAGTTATCTATTGTACTGCGCTTCTACTATATTAAATAAACCCAAACAAAACCATCCCACATGGCAAGTGATATGCACATACGGGCGAGCACTGTTTGCCAGGAAGCAGCGCGGCCGGAGGAGTGCTATCGGATTATCCGAGTCTATCGGATATATAGATATACTCGTATGGCGTGAAATAATAAACTTTATAATGCGATATATCGAAAACTATTACTAGTCGTCAAAAATCCGTTAACGGTTTCTCTTAGGATAACTTGAGGAAGTTCATTGCAAAATTTCAGCTCGATCAGAGGAGTATGCGTTTCGGAACTTCACCCAAAACGAGCGAGTTATTTTTACAGCCTAAATGGACCGAAAAAATTATCGGTAAACTTTAATGTCACGAATAAAATTATCGGCATAAAAGTAAGGAACGAACAAACGATGAATTCTGTAAGTGTAGAATGGCTAAGTGGGTAGGGCGCTCGACACTAGAACGAAAGGCGCAGGTTCGATCCCGATGAAAGGCAAAAACTTGAACAATTCAGAAAGCGTTTTTAATGAAATTATTCTATTTACATGGACATAAGTAAAGCATCAGAAAACAAAAAAGATACTACTAGAATTTTTATATTCATAATTTGTTAATTTTTTGTTTTTCATTTCCGGCAGAAGATCCGGCAGCCGTTGCTGGGCCAATATGGGCGTATGATAGTTGGCCAAGTCTTAGCAGCCATTCATGGTTTACCATTACCAACCATGCATGGTGCGGATCTGGCCCGTTTGTATAGACATTACCGCGCCATCGTTTTTTCTCTGGCAACCAGTCGTGGGCCATTACTGTGCCGATTGTAAAACCCTATTTGGGCTATAGCTTGGCGACCTCGTTCGCCAGATCTAACATCACCAGATTACTCTTTATGGGGTTTTGTCAAAGAACGCGTAATGGCGGTAGCACCTACCACGCCTGACGACACGAAAGAAAGAATACACCGAGCATGTACCGAAATTACACCACAAATGTTGTCTGAAGTTAGACTGTCTTTTCATCAACGAATTAACAAGTGCTTACAATTCGAGGGCCATCACTTCGAGCATCTTCTGTAGGTAGACCCAAACCAAGGTTAGTGGATGCTTTGAAAGTGATTATTCCGATATTTTTCGATTTTTCGATTTTTCGACTATTTTCATATTTTGCGTGACTAGAATGACCGTGTGTTGTAGGTCGCTGAATTCGTCTCAAAATCGGTATTAATGTCATCGAAAAAATGCATGGTTCCATTAAAAAAAATAGATTTGACCTTGACGTAGCTTCAGCGCCTCTATCGATAAAAAAATAGGGTGGTCCAGTATGACGGCCTCCTCAAACACCGAAACTTTAGTCTGAAACATTTTTGGATATGATCAATAGTTTGAGTGCTATTTCTCTGTAACACTTTATGTCCCTCATCATGCATATATATATACATATATATACATATATTTGCACATTATAAGTAAAAAACTAATCGACCGATTCTAATGAAATTTGGTGTGAATCTTTTTAACCTTATTGTCTAATACACGACCCTAAATATTTCTGAAAATGGAAAAAAAATGGTTGCAAAGTGTAGCCATCCTTTGGAAAGTTCAATCTCTTGGTTTCAAAGTGTACCACATTTCATCGATTTTCAAAATTTCTCACTTTTTCTTGGTCCATATTATGCGTATAGGTGTTAATGAAAGAGAAATGGTTGTTGGTTTTTTTTCAGATTATTCCCGCTGACTCTACGTGTCACGCAGTCTGACAACATCCGCCGCAACCCGTTTATTTGCGGCGTGTCATACTTCCGTCATTTTGAAAGATTAATTAAAAAAATATCATGTCACAGTCAAAAGAAGTAACAAAACATGCTTTCAGTCGACAAAATGGCGAAGAAACCTTTCCTTTAAAAGATTCATGAAAATCAGCAATTTCTTCCTTGCCTAAACGTATCTCCCCCTTTACGGGTTAATCCTAGCTCGTGGTCGGAAAAAAAGGTTTTTAAAATAATTTTTTCTGCAAATGTGTGCAGGTTTTCAATTTTCTTTTTTTTTTACCTTAAAGAGGATGATTTACAATTTTACGCTCACAACGTATCTTTTATAATTTTTGAATTGAAGAATATTTATAAATGTGGTAGATACAATGGTTTGTACAGACAACTGTTTGAAAAACGTCCTTCGCGGACGACCACTGCTGCTCGGAAACAAATCATCCGAAATAAAAAAATCGAACGCATTAAGTTTTTGCATGAAATTATCTAGTGATTAGACTAAGGATTTAATAAAATATTGATTTTTGAAAAAAACGGCCGCTGTCTACAGTGAAAGTATCAATTTTCGGTGGGAAAAAACGGTCTCTTTTTATTGGTCTCAACGGTTCCCTTGCTCAAGCGCTGTTTTTTGATATGTAAAAGAAGCTGTAAAAATTTGAATAATTGGTGCAGTGATTTTTGAGCTATCGCGGTAACGAATTTTGAAAACGTCATTTTGGAAAAAAACCATTTTAAGTTCGCTGGAACTTACTTGTGAACGCCCATAAGTCCCTCAATTTCGAACCGATCGACTTGAAATTGTCAGACATCATTTTTTAAACGAAACATAATTTTAAGAATTTTTTAAACATTTTGCGAATTCGTCAAAAACCAAAAATCGACATTCAAAAAAACTAGGCGTAAGCTCTTAAAGAATCATAGAGATTAGTGCATCAAGGAATTCGCCTCCGCCATCCTGGTGCAGCGTTAATTTTCATGTCCCATTGCACGGGGATCATCGGCGGTAGCTCACCTCGTACGAGCTATATATATATATTGAATTTCGGCTGTTAATCCACTTATTCAGTTAACGAAAACCACGTCCCGAGTTCTAGCGAGGCCGGGTACATTAAATAGTCTTGGGCGGGTCGCCCACGAGGTATGAGACAATCGATATCTGTGTGGGTACGTAGAAATTTACATATATATAGGTACGTGTAATTCTATGTACGTTTCATACGTAATGCGCAGGCTGACTCGATTAAAAGTTTTCCCAATGGAACGTGACACTAATTGAATGATTATAATGTGCTTGGTATAGTGCGCGTCTTGGCATGAGCTTACATATATGCATATATATATATATACATAGGGTGCCCCAGAACTGAATGCTTTCCCTAAAATGGGGGGTTATGGGCGAAATTCTGAGTCGATTGATATAAGCATGTGTGGGTCTCAGATCAACCCCCGAATTATCATTCATTTTTGAAGGCGGGCCAATCAGGTGCGCCCGACGAGCCGGTGTACGTCGGTGCGTAACGAGCCACGGCTCATCGGGCGCATCTGATTGGCCCGCCATTAAAAATTAATAATAATTCAGGGGTTGATCTGAGACCCACACATGCTTATATCGATCGACTCAGAATTTCATCCACAACCCTCCATTTCAGGGAACGCATTCAGTTCTGGGACACCCTGTATGTGTATAGGGTGTCCTGTTATGAATGGATTATCCTGCAACTGTCGATAGGTCAGATCATATCCTACTATATGCTGGAATTTCAGTTTAGTAAAAGGCTTGCAGTTTTCGAGATAAAGATAACTTTTTCGACCCGGTTTTTTGGAAAATACTCTTGGTTATTTGTTTTATCTAGAAAAGTCTTCTTTCTAACCTTGAATGTTAAGGAAACTTTATGAAAAAAGATCTTGTGCAAAATATTCATAGAAACCAATTCGAACATTTGACTTTGATAACCGGCGGTGTTAAAACAATGTACTACTTACGCATGTCGTGCCGATTACTTTAAAAAGTTGCTTAGTTATTGTCGATTCATATTATTTTTGGAAATGGCATGCGAAAAACCAAATAGCAAATGATTTTTTTTCACAAATAACTTAAAACCCAAAATCTCAGTTGCAGAATTATCATTCATAACACGACACCCTGTATATATATATATATATATATATGTCTGTGTACCAGTAAGCAGGATGCAGGGTACATCGAGATGGTGCCTTTGCCTCCGGGGAGCCACTCAGTTAGAAAGGGCGCAAAAAGCCTTGGATTTACGGGTGGTAGGTATAGGTGCCATCGAAACGCACAGATCGCGGGGATCGGTATCGGCCATATTCCGTAATTACTCTCCGTACATGAAGATCGTTCTTTGGAAAAAAACTGTGCCCATACTTGGTTTGGTTTTTTTCCTCATCGTAGTTCACTGAGTGCAGCACCCCTTAATTGAATTTAAAAAAACGATATATCATCGGCATCGTCATTTGCCTGAAGCATGGAAAACCCTACCTCCGGAAAATCATAGAAGAGAGCATGTTGCCGATAAGTACTGCAAACGGTTCTTTCGTCCCGATTAATTTGGGGCTATCTGCTTGCGTGAGCTCGGTAAATTTGGTGGTGATTAACGTGGGAAACTAGGTATACCCTGGGGAACCCGTTGAAAAGAGATTTCCTCCGTGGCGGGGTTAAATTCTAATTGAAAGTGGCACTGCCATTAAGTGGCAACATAATTGGATGGCTTTTTTGGTACTTTGTGTCCAAAGCTGCAGGGGGTAGAGAACGAGCAAAGCATGGAGGGAAAAAATTATCTTTGGTGTTGAGGTATCTTGAGGGAGGGCACCACTGTGACGGGCCGAAAAAAGGTAGTTTATTCCGAACTTTGTTTTCTACTAGATTATTTATTTGGAATGAGGAAAAAAGGTATGTTATTCAGCATAAACTGAACTCATTTTGTGTAAATTTTTATTTGAAAGAATTGAAAATCAACAGCGTTTTTGAGGTACAATAGAGACTCTATAAATAAAAATGTGGTCCAACGGCTGGATCAATAGCTTGACAATGGTTGGTCTGGAAAATAAAAATAAAAAACGTTTGATAATCTATACAAATTTATCTCTCGTTGTAGGCAGCCGTTTTTTGATGAAAATGTCGCAAAATGGCGGGTGTTCAAAAAGAGGTGTATCTAATTTTGGCGGAATTTTCATTTATATTCGGCGGCTGAAAAAGTACTAAATTGGCTACGCACAACGATTGTTACTGCAATTATGGAAGTTTTGGTTTCTTAAATTCAAAATCGGACAATTGCAACAAGAGTTATAATTCCGCGATATTGAAGTTTCCATCGTTGGAACCCAACAAAAGTCCAGTAGTTTGATCTTTTTTTTGGTCAGTCGAGGCTACGAAAAACACTCGAATGTTTTTTAGGGTCCTTGTGAGAAATCTGAGGCCCAAATTTGCTGGATAAGATTTTGGGTCATAACGAAAATGAGGAAAAGAACAATGTTGAAACATTTTTCGTCCAACACTGAAAATTTCAACATCGTATAATTCCGGCCAGGTCGAAAAAAGTCGTTTCGAAAAAAACGCGATTAAAGGTTTTAGTATACGTAAAAGCCTTCCGCTACCTGCTGTCACTAAATCGCCTGTAACTTGGTAAATTCTTCAATTTTTCAATTTTTGAAAATGTATACATTGAGAAAATGAAAAAAATCAATTTTTTTGACCGGTTGCAGTGGTGTCCCGCCTGAAAATATGGATATTGACGTCCTAATCCACCCATAATTGTCTTTACGAGCGCGTAAATTTAATTACAAGCGCGACTCGTTGAAAGTGATAACGTGCTGTCGTGTGTGTGTCTGTGTATTTAATCACCTAATAGCATCGTCGAGCGATTACGTCTTTTGCCTTTCGATCGATTTCCGATTGCCCCAAAGTATTCACGACCAACGATTGAGTCGCGTTTAATTGGCGAGCGTTGATACAACGGGAGGCTATCGTACAAGAGCGAGCGAGAGAGGAGAGCGAGAGAGGAGAGCGAGAGAGAGAGGAGAGAGGAGAGAGGAGAGGAGAGAGAGAGAGAGAGAGAGAGAGAGAGAGAGAGAGAGAGAGAGAGAGAGAGAGAGAGAGAGAGAGAGAGAGAGAGAGAGAGAGAGAGAGAGAGAGAGAGAGAGAGAGAGAGAGAGAGAGAGAGAGAGAGAGAGAGAGAGAGGTGTAATACCTTGCTGAGTAATTATTCCAAAACGTCGGACAGAAGTACACAGGAATTGAGGGAGTAGACACTACCCAAAGGGATAAGCTCAATCCACTGAGTAAATAGGTGAAGCTTGTCCGTCTGCGTATAGAATGAGAAACAGAGGGCGAAAACGCATACGCGGTGAGCTTTGGAGATGAGCGATCGAGGGCGCGCGCATTGATCATGGCATTCGCGAGTCGATTATACGGCTCCCTCACGATTTACGAAGTGACGGCAAATACCACGGTGTAATTTACCATAAGGGGACCAAAGGGAGAAAGAGAGAGAGAGGGAGAAATCGCGTTTCTGTCTCCAGCTAGTAAATGACTTCGGGAACTCGGACCTGGGGCGAAAACGTTCGTATAATTGGTGCCGAATGGGGACGGTCTCTGGCAATATATGACGAGGACATCAAGATTCTGCGGCGCGTTCAATTCGGCCTATATGGACACTATTTTCCGGTGACGCTCGTCTCTGCCTTTTCATCACGTTATGTACAGCTTTGCGGAGCATCATACCAGTTTTCCTACAATATTTTGTATGATTGCGTTCCTCGTAGATTTTATATTCCTGATGTAAAAGAATATCAAGTTATAAACACTGCATTCCATTAATATGTTTAATTAGTAATTAAGGTAATACAGTGACCTTCAATTGTTAAAATTAGTAATTACGTTTCGTAATATTGTACCTACTAAATTTATATTAAAATTAGAATTTCATTGTAAATTGGATTGATTTGGTCTATTATTTCAAATTGTTCTTTGTTCTTGATGCCGAATCTCTGTTGTACAGCAGCAAACGTAACCATAAAATACGTTGAACATACATTATTGAAGCAAACATTTTCTCTTTGTATGGTTGCACCTACGAAATGTATGTAAAATTAATTCACTTTCATTTTATCTTCTATGCCCGCCTCATATTCCTGTAATTCACGACATTAAGGCAGTATTGTTGTCTAGAACGCTGTATTCACGGTGATTTTTAGGATGAAATATCTGGTAAACTGTTCCATTTTTCTTTCCGAATTTTCTTACACATGTTTATTGATCGCTCAAGAATACGTACAAATTCAAAAAAATATTGTCATGTACTTTTGTACGTTCGTATACAACGGTACGCGGCAAAACGCCCCCAATTGGGACCAATGTTGTGGGCGTTGTATGCATTGGAAAAAAACCAAACATATTCTTAATCTGGATGAGTGGTGTGATGTTTGGTACCAGATGCAGCGAAAAAATTACAGAATGGCGGTATGCTAATCTTTGGTTATGAATTTTTCCTATCTTTCTGACCATTTTACAAGTTATGTATAAAGAAAAATTATTTCGATTCAATTCTGATACCAACGATGAAAAACAGTCTGCTGAAGGTGCGTGCCATATCTGAGCTCAATCAGCCAATCGGTTATCGAGATATCGTGGTTGCGGATCTGAAGAGCATAGTTTAAAAAAAAACGCGTTTAATCATACGTTGACACCCTGGGTCATTTTGATTTACACGAATTTAAAATAAAATGCTCACTTTACCAAAATTCAAAGTTTCCGAAAATTGTTTACAACAATTCAATTTCATACTTTCTAAATTTTAATTATGCAGACATAGTAAGAAATGGTTAAAGTATATCCCTATTTATCTTCAATAAAAACCGACCGAAGGGTTGTTAATTGCAAGTGGATGAAGTACTGTCCGGGTCAAATTGACCCAGTGTGTCAAAATCTTGGTCAAATATAACTGTGCCAACGAAGGGTTGAGGGAAGGGTAGGGGTTTCAGCGTGAAAAAAAACACTTTTTTGCGATTTTTTTCATCTATATGGATAGAGTCAATTTATTGGAACCTTTTGTACATTGTTAAGTGTCATTTCAAGAACATTCTGTCAAATTTGTACGCGAAAATATCCACAAACAAGCCGGTGACAAAGCTTTTCCAAGAACGCCTTTGGAAAAACACGATTTGCGGTGTTCACTGTATCTCAGCTAGAAATTATCTGAAATTAAGTACCATCAAAATTTAGTCAAAGTGTCATCAAATCCTCCCCCCAAGGATCTTTGATAATTTTTTTTTCACTTCTTAATTTTGGGTGGCCATGTAAAGTGAAAAGTGCTATTTTTTACGAAAAATTCCGCCATTTTGGGGGTGGAAAACCCCCTCAATGTAAAAAAAATCTCATACTAACCGTTGGGGGGAGGTATTTTATATGTAAAAACTGTGTACCAAGTTTGAAATAAATCTGTCATGTAATTTTCAAATGGCAGGGACCACGGACTTTGAAAAAGTGGTTTCGAGAAAAACGCGTTTGAAGTTGGAGAAGTTGGAGCTACAGTATTAGAGGAGCGGGACTAAATAGTCAATAACTTCGAGAGTTTTGTTCTGATTGACTTGAAATTTTGGGATTGTATTCTTGAAATGGTTAACTATAAGAAAAGACAAAAAAAAATCGATTTTTCAAAAGTGCAAACCTCTACCTTCCCTTAATGTTGCTGCATCTCGACGGCGCTTCCCGCACGTATTCCTTATTACTTCTATTACTCGGAAAAGTGTATGACCATTATTAAACGGTTTTCCCACACGTATTCAGAAAGGTCTGTAGAATAATAAAAAAAATGATCACGAATTTTCAAATTTGTAGACAACTGTCTTAATTGTGGAACGTCAGCTGACTCAAATCTCGCAGTCACCCATCCGAGTATTGACCTGGGCCAACACGAAACTGACTGCGCGTTAACTTTACTGTTGGCAATATAGCAATATATTTTTGCAACGACAGCAAGTGTCGTAATCTACGATTACTTTTTTTTCTCAAGTTCATAATATTTCCTTACCAGGGTTGCATAGTTCAATAAGAATGAAGCATTCCTTTACAGCTATGTAAATTACCTACTTTTTAGAGGGTTGGAGCGATAGCCGTAATTCAAGATTTAAAAAAATACATGTTATTGTCTAGACCAGGGGTTCCCAAACTTTTTCGGTCTGCGTTCCGAAATCTTTCGCACATCGTCGCGGCGCCCCTAATCTCTGTCCGCGACCCTCAGTTTGGGAACCTCCGATTTAGACTATATTGAGACTTGATGATTTTTTTTAAATTTCTTTGAGATTTTTTGAATTTTTTGTAAAAATAATTTTATGTATGCAATTTTACGTGCGGTTATAAGGGCAAGGCGTTCACACGACGGGTGATGTAAATTTTCGGCTATTTAACACCATTATAAACCATTTCTAACAACGGATTAACGCAAACTAAACCGTTGTAAACATTTAGAAAGAAAAAACCCATCTTGCCCATCATAAACCATATATATTTAAAATTCAACCATCAAAGTTTGATAAACGATTAGGAAACTTGACTGACGAAAGAAGTGAATTACTGCCACCCTTAATGTCCGCGAAGTTGCCGTATTTCGGCAACATGTAATATTAATTAATGATAATAGTAAATAATCTCGTGACAAATATAAATGGACGTAATTACAAATGACTCAAAATTTCATTCTAAATTGTAGGGGAGACCGGGGCAAAATGGTATAGCGGGGCATAATGGGACCGGGGCAAAATGGGACCGGGGCAAAACGGGTTTGGGGCAAAATGGAATAGTGAAAATCAACACTGCTGGAAAATACGTCATTGGGGCAAAACGGGACTGGGGCAAAATGGGCCGGAGAAAATCAGGCTCCTCAGAAAGATGCGGTTGGGGCAAAACGGGATCGGGGCAAAATCGGACAGTGGAATTTTTTACTTTACAACAACAGTTCGTGCTCGGCTCGTCAGGATTCGTTGAATCCAATAAATTTAAGTACTTCAACATTCAAAAAAATACTAATTTTTCATTTGTTATTAAAGTTTGTTAAACAATTACTTTTGATTCTGCGGTCAGAGCTGTACCAAACTTGATGTAAATTGTTATTTGAGCCTTCTTATTCGATTGGTACAATTTCTTTGTCGTTATTAATTATTTAAATAATCAAGTAATTTTTATAATCTGACGCGTGCAATTTATGGTTTTTTTTTGTTTTTATCTTTCTTTGTTTTTTTTTTAATTTATTTTTTGCCAACTGCACGTTACTGATACTGATTTTCAAGCCATTGATGAAAATCTAACTCTTGTCAATTTTTACGTAAATTGTTTTATGAAACTAGGAGCGCCGCTCCCCATGAAATCGACGGATATGTGTCGACAAATATATCGGTCAGTCCGTATTATCTGCGTATATGTGGACTGAAACGAACCACAAGCACCATTTAGATTAGATTATGTTTCAACAGCTGTTTCATAGAGCCGAAGCATGAATTTTCCTGTCATCCCATTTTGCCTCAAATTCAGCGGGCTGCGACACTTCATTTTTGTGTGTCCCATTTTGCCCCAATTTGATATTCCACTCCTCTCTGTCCCATTTTGCCCCAAATCAAGCACCAAGAAACTTCATTTTTGGCTATCCCATTATGCCCCGATCCCATTATGCCCCAGTGCCGTTTTGCCCCGGTACCGTTTTGCCCCGCTATACCATTTTGCCCCGGTCTCCCCTATAACCATTCACTGACGCAGTTTTAAAAATAATAATCATCGATAATGTTATACTTCTTCAAGTCGGTAGCAATACAAAAGTTTTTCTTATTCACGTAATAAAAATATCAAAATGCATAATTTTGCTCTTCAATTATATATTTTATAAAAAATTATTATCTACAGAATAAATCTACGCATTTTTTAGATTTATTGAAAAAAAATCATAAAACGTCATTTGGCTCAACTGGACCGCTCCAACCTCCTCGAGCGAACCTGAAAATCTGATTGTGTATTACGCATTGGCTAAAAAATCGACCATTCTTTTGTTCAGAGTGAGGGATCGTCGCATTTACGAGCTCGTTCTTGAGACTAAAAAAGGTCTTGAAATTAAATGAGATTATCATTGTTTTTAACAATGTCTCTATACATTATCTATGCGTTTATATCGAGTGAATACTCTTGCGTATTTTATGTCACAAAGGGCTCGAAGATATTCGAAATTTTATTCAAAGTACAAAATTCCTGTTCTATAATGGCTTTGTGATAACGATTAATATAAAAAAGTCTTGGCGGACCGTTTTTTGTTTCCTTTTAATCTCAAGATTTACAAGACTCTCCGGCCTAGTGATAAATATCATTGTTGGAGATATCGCATAACACCTGGGGGAAAAATATGCCTTCGTTGGCGCCACGTCGCTGGTACAGTTCGGAGTCCACAGAACGGGCGTGTTCCCATGGTAAAACTCATATTCATAAATTTCACATAGCTCCGCTACTTCATCACGCCCCCACTCAGCTGTGGATTCATTTTTGTAACGGACCAAAGTCGGGACTTTCACGTGCACACTCGTGCATCGTGGTAGGGTAATTTATGTTCAATTCAAATCAATTTATCACACCCGACTAGAATGCAGTCGAGTCAGGAAGTATTCATTTCAACTAAACAAAGCACTTTTCTTTATTAGTTATCGCCGAACAAATAATTTGACATATATTCACAAAATGGTGGGTGTTAAAAAAGTGTACCTTTGGCGACAACTTTACTTATATTTGGGGGATTAAAAAAATAAAATAAAAAAAGGCTACGTTCAACGATAGCTATTGCAATTACGGATTATTTGGAAATTGAAAATCGGACAATTGTTAGCTAGATTAAGATTCCGGCCAGGTCGCGAAAAGTCGTTTAAGGCCTTAGGCCACAGTGATGGGTATAAAATCATGTGCGAATTTAACAATTTTTTCGCATGAAAAAGTGATTCACTCATAAAATTAATTACACATCTATTTAGTATGAATATCAAGCTGTTAGAAAATACATTTTTTTTCGATGTACAAAATGGCCGACTGCTAATATTTTCTTTTATCTTTTTTTTAGGCGCTCCGCGGCGTGACATTTAGCATCCACAATTTTTTACATAGAACAAAAAACAAAAATTCTCGTCAATATACATTAGAATACCTAGAGAAGTACGTACGGAATTTTAAAAATATTGTTTTATTAAAAAGTTGTAGGTATTTGAACTTAAGAAATTAATTTTCAGTGAAAAATTTCGTTATCACTGCTCATAAACTGCTCATAAAATGAAAAGTTTTCGATTAATCACAAATTCCGTACGTGCTTCTCTGCGAAATGCAATTAGGAACATAACTTTTAAATTTGAAGTAAATCGAGTGAAAATTGTTGAAGTTATTTGTCATGCCAATTGGAAAAAAGCGATTTCGAGAAGTTTCGAGTAGTCGGGAATTTTGTATTTCGAAAAAAAAATTCTTACAGTTTGATATTCATACTAAATAGATGTGTAATTAATTTTGTGAGTGAATCACTGTTTCACACGAAAAAAAATAGTTAAATTCGCACATGATTTTATACCCGTTACTGTGGCCTAAGCCCTTAAAGAAGAACGCGATTGAAACTTTTAGTGTAAAATCGTTGCGCAACCTGCTTGCCCTAAATCGTCTGCAACTTGGTCAATTTTCAATATTTTAACATGACAATTTTTTCTCAAATTCTTGATTATGTATACCTTTGAAATTGCAAAAAAATCGATTCTTCACCCCCCTCCTAGTGCTGTCCCGCCTTAAGTCGTCATTTTGGATCCTTGATATTAAAGTGTTCAGGCCAAGATGTCATGTAAAAACACCGAAAGCAAAAGTATTTTACAACGCAATAGATGAGGTTATCTGTTTTAAAAAAGTACCATTACATTCAACTATACATTTTTATATTGGAAGCAGCATCCTTTTTTACCAAAATAAAATGGTCGCTAAAGTTAAAGATATAGTGTCATTGCATCAAATTCAAAAAGTCCTTGAGTCAAACTTAATTAGTCTTAAATATAGAGTTTTCCAATGATCCATCGAAAAATTTCACTGAAGCAAATATATAATCTCATCTAATATCGAACGAAAACATCATAGATCAAAATTCAAAGAAAATTTGTTTGTTTCAAACCAGCCCCGTCCTTCGGAGTCTTAACTGAAAACTATTATTGTCAATTCTGACAGGACTCAAAAAAGTTACCCTCATTACCGATATGACACAAGCGAATATCAAAATTAAAAAAAAATACACAAGCATGTAAAATATTTAGATTTCAATAAAAAATCTTTTCCCAACGTGAGGCATATGGAATCTAAACGAGTTGCATAATAAAATCAGCAAAATACATAAAAAAATATTTTTTATTAAATACGTTTCACGCACAGTTTGTGTGCGTGAAGTTTCGTTTTTCTCCCTTCTTGGGGCAATCGTGAGGACACTGCGACGAAGGGACGGTGTGTACTCTCGACTTGCCATAATTGCCGACAGGAAGCCAACGTTTCATTTACCAGCAGTTGATAGATACGCCCATACATCGACGTATTGGCTGCTGAAGAAACGATCGCGGAAATTGTGGCGCCATCGTTACAAGCGACGAGCCTTGTGCCCTTTTGTTCAGTAGCCACCGATATCGTGTGCATAACCACAAAGAGCGATAGTCCCTCGTTCGTTTCTTCTTCCTCTTATTCTTCTTTCACTGTGTAACAGTCCTGACACTGAATTTATAGCTGCGGCCCTCTGAGTAGCCACTGTTCATTACGTAAGCCGCGCGGAGCCAATTAAAATTTGGGCTCCCGAGGCACGCGATTGCACCAGTGTTCTCTTTTCTTCTTCTCGTTTTTTCTTCCTTGTCCACTATGAGCCCGCCGGTGCGAGGGCCTTGCCAGGGACCGTAAAAGCGAGAATACCCCTTGCGAGAAAAAATATGGACAAGGGGGCAACTTGCTCCCGTCGGATTATACTCCCGTATAGACAAGCTCTGTGGCCCAGAACGAGATGAGAGTCTCGTTAAGCTGCAAAGGATCTCAGCCCCGGCATCAACTGTGGGAGAAAGAAGCGACGAAAAATTTGATCTCTTTTGCGGTGGTGATCGATTAAGAACGGTCGACCCTTTTTCCAATGGACCTCTAATGATACGGATTTTTTTTTAACCTGCATACAACCAATTATAAAAAGATAAAAATGCCGATTCTTCGATGGCCATTTTCAAATTGGGATTGGGATTGCTACGTGCAATTTCTCTGGAAGTAAAGTATGCAAAAAAAGTATTTGAGCACCTCGTTTTACCGAAATAAAATCTTTCCAAATTATCACATTTATTAGCTTCACAGTTAAGGTCAGTCCGGGATAGTTGGCTACGCTTGTTTCAAGGATTCGTCAAAATAAAAGTACCGACGTGTTTAGTTATCTCCTTTTGTTATTAAACTTTGAATATTTAACTTTAAGATAATTTACAAAAATAAAACAAACTCTTATGAGACCAACCTTAAAAATGTGATTTAAAAAAATCACGTTTGGCCATCTGTCCCGGAGTATCCGGATTTGACGGCCATAGGAGTAGACTGCAAAAACAAATGTGTTGTTTTTACACACTTTAGGTGTGTAAATAGCTGTAGACACTTTGTACACGTTTTCACGTGTGTGAAAAATAATGGTGTAAAAATAACACCATTTACATAACGTGTTATGTAAATAACACGTTATGTAAATAATGGCACGTTATGTACACGTGTACATAACGTGTTATTTTCTTACACACGTTAAGGGGTTACCCCCCACTGGCGATTTTGAAAAAATCGATTTTTTTATTGCATTTTTTTGAAGTATAAGTATCTGAGAATATGTCCTGAAAATTTCAAGTCGATCCGAATAAAATTGACTGAGATATGAGCGTTGAAAGAGAAGAATCCGTTGTGAAATTGAAACTTTAAACGCGTTTTTCTCAAAATGGCATTTCTGAAGTCGATGACCAAGATTACTCGAACACTAATGAACCGATCTTCTTGAAATTTTGCAGGCTTATTTAATACATAAAAATGTAGTCTTTAATCGTTCGTTTTTTTTTTCGAAAAAAATGGCCGTTTTATAGCCAAAAAACGGCCGTTTTTTTTCGTTAAAATCGAACCATCAACTTTGACTGTCCGCCATTTTGTGAAAAATGAATATTTTTTAAAATCCTTCGATTAAAGACTAGTTTATACTTATATTTGACTAAATCCATCCGCATTTTTTTTTCAGATGATCCACTTCGCCGCAATGTTGGTCACCGCAAACCGTGTATATAAAAACATTATTTCATTGACGGCCATTTGCCGCTAAACAATGTAATATTTTTCAATAAAAAAATTACTGAAAGTTCTTCAAGATGTGTTCTTTAAGATGGTATATTGATCGATTAAAAAAGTCTTGTAGTTTTCTTTTAAAAAATTCATGAAAAACGCAACGCCTTAAAACGTGTAAAAAGTGTCTACAGCCATTTACACACTCGAGGTGTGTAAAAACAACACACTTATTTTTACAGTACTGTATATACATGAGATGCGTCGGAATAATAAATTGAATAACAAAATTTTTTTATCGTCAAAAAATATGCATTTATTGAACTGAACTCAACAGTATATATTAGTCTGTGGTATGTATGAGAGGTGTCACTGTTTTTCTTGTCTTCGGATAGGCTAGGTTCTCATACAGCTTCACGATGACGGCCGCTTTTTGCTTGCCGGTGCATGGCCTCGAAACAAAAATACGTCGCCAAAGATTCAATGCAGCTATCGAGGTTTTGGAAAATAGATTCCAATTTCAGATACTTCCACGTGACCAACTCAAAAATGATCCATAAATGAAACAAAAAGTTAAGACCAAATGTGGCCTTCAATTAACCGGTTAATCAATCGATGTCAAATAAACTAATGAGTTTCACGTTACGCCGTAACCCAGGTGATTTTCAAAACATATGATCAATAAGTCGCAATTAACATACTTAAACTGTGTTGCTTTTTCCCGTGTTGTTCTTGCTCGTGTGTTGCTATCAACGTGTGTTGTTTAGTTCAATGTGTGTAAATATGCGTTTTGTATGTTGATTCTACACGCTTTATGTGTGTTCGAATATCCGTGTTAATGATGGGGACAGCTACAAAGGTGTGTAATAATTTGATGCGTAAAAATTGCACACTCACGTTTGTAGTTTTAACACGTTACGTGTGTATCTGTAACGCATTACGTGTTACCAAATGCATAAGTGTGCAGAATCAACATGGCAACGCTTGTCTAGCTTTTATGTTGTGTTACTTTCACATAGCTTGAAGACACGTCAAACACGCCTACTTTTTGCAGTGTAGAGGAGAGATGGCGAATTGTTATCATTTGATTCGAATTTATACAGTAAATTCTTTGTCATCTACTGAATGCACGCTCCAAGTATGAGATCGACCGTCTACACCGCTTCTAAAAAAATGACAATCGAAAAAAACACACTTTTCAACATAGGGACCCAAATAGGATTTTACAATCGGCACAGTAATGGCCCACGACTGGTTGCCAGAGAACAAACGATGGCGCGGTAATGGCTATATAAACGGGCCAGATCCGCACCATGCATGGTTGGTAATGGTAAACCACGAATGGCTGCTAAGACTGGGCCAACTATCATACGCCCATATTGGCCCATCAACGCCTGCCGGATCTTCTGCCGGAAATGAAAAACAAAAAATTGACAAATTATGAATATAAAAATTCTAGTAGTATCTTTTTTGTTTTCTTATGCTTTTTTTATGTCCATGTACATAGAATAATTGCATTAAAAACAGTTTCTGCATTGTTCAAATTTTTACCTTTCATCGGGATCGAACCTGCGCCTTTCGTTCTAGTGTCGAGCGCCCTACCCACTTAGCCATTTTAACACTTACAGAACCCATCGTTTGTTCGTTCCTTACTTTTATGCCGATAATTTTATTCGTGACATTAAAGTTTACCGACAATTTTTTTGGTCCATTTAGGCTGTAAAAATAACTCGCTCGTTTTGGGTGAAGTTCCGAAAAGCATACTTCTCTGATCGAGCTGAAATTTTGCACCGAACTTCCTCTCATTATCCCAAGAGAAACCGTTAACGGATTTTTGACGACTAGCAATAGTTTTCCATACATCGCATTGTAAAGTTTATTATTTCACGCCATACGAGTATATCTATATATCCCATAGATATCCCCCACTCCTCCGGCCGCGCTGCTTCCTGGCAAACAGTGCTCGCCCGTATGTGCATATCACTTGCCATGTGGGATGGCTTTGTTTGGATTTATTTAATATAGTAAAAGCGCAGTACAATAAATAACTTTCAACATCCGATATATCGAAAACTATTGCTAGTCGCCAATATCCTTTTAAAGGTTCTCTTAAAATATTGAAAAGAAGGTCGGTGCAAAATTTCAGCTTCATCAGTAGGATATGCTTTTCGAAACTGTATCCCTTGTTTTTACGTGTTACAGTTTAACGACCTGCATTTGCAAAACGCCCAAAAACAAACCATCAATGGCTGGAATAGATCTGGCAAGCCGTTCATCCGCCTACGATACCCCAATGCTGATTGCCATATTATCGGTGCGATAGTATTGGCCCACGAATGGCTGGCATAGATCTGGCAAGCCGTTCATCCGCCTACAGTACCCCAATGCTGGTCGACGAATTATTGGCCGATTATCAGCAAACCGTTTAATGGCTGAATGCTGGCATTTTTGTTACGACAGGCGACCCTATATGGGGAGATCGCTATCGCTAGATGGCAGTTTTACGCACGAAATAATGTGAAAAAATGTTTAAAACGTTATGGAAAACTGTCAAATCGTTCAGTACATTATGCCACTGTCGAGAAAATTATCACAATGTACTGGGTGATTTGACAGTTTTTAATAACATTTTTAAAAAATCGAGGAACTTCGTGTGTAAAACTGCCGATTGGCGGAGAGAGTGGGCATCTCGCTATGTTAAAAAGTGTTTCTTTTCTAAATTGTAAATTTTACATAGACGGTGTAGACGATCGATTCAAAATTCGAAGGTGCATTCAGCATATGACAACGAATTTTCTGTACAAATTTGAATCAAATGGCATTATTTCGTTAATTGTCCCGAAACTCGTTAAGGGGAGATATACACCTAGGAGCCGGAAAAATGGCCATTTTTGTGAATTTTTTCAAGGAAAACTCTGAAATTGCGGATTGGGGTTTTAATTATCTAAAAGCACATACATTCAAAAATATGTTTAATTTTCTTTATTTAAAAATATCACAAATATACAAGGATATTGTATGATCCTTAGAGCGTCGTAAAAAAATCTGCGTATACGGTACCCACAGGCGTTTTTTCAAAAATCATCTGAAAAAAAAAAACCGAAAAGATTATTAAATTGTATACTATAATCTAGTACTTGTCATAGCCGATTTTGAAAATATCGATTTATGACAAAATGGCACACGTTTGAACATAAATAGTGATTTTTGGGTAAAAAATTAGTTATTATTTTGCCTGTAAAACAAAAACTAAGTCACGGAAAAAAAATCCTATGACAAGTACTAGATAATGGTGTATAGAATAACCACAAAAAACCTCAAGGCAATCGGTTCATTGGTTTTCGAGAACTTTTGGGTACCGATTTGAAAAACGTGGTTTTGAGAAAAATGCGTTTGAAAATTTGGGAATGAATAAACCACGAAATTTGTCAACTTACATGGAATCATCGATACCAGGCCCATAGTGTACAACTTCTACTGTCGACGGAATGTTCATAGCTTCTAAATCCTCGACCTCGACCATCTAGGTGTGTATCTCCCGTTAATTCGATTCTTGAATCGTCCAAAAAACTTTTGAGCAACTAAAGCGAATTGACTTCCTTCGCGTTCCAAAGATGCACACTTTAATACCATTCATCTAAAAAGTCAACAAGTAGAATACATTCGAAATCTTGAGAAAATCTTGACAAAGCACTCTTCGTGAATTATTCAAGGAATACACAAATAATCATTACTTTTGAAAAATAACATTACCACAATGTAAAACATGAACCCTTCAAAAAAAATTTAGCAGACAATGCAATTAAAAAGGATGTTACATACTTTTGCATTTTTTGCCAAACTTTTGCTCGTACACTTACACCCGCACATGATGCGAAGCGAATTAAGCAGTAACAGGTAACATCTAGAGAGAGGTTCTATGAATTATTTCTATTGGCCATCTCTCCCTTATGGCCAATTCCCCCGAAAATACCCGACTGTTTTTTGCAATATCTTTAAATAAGTGACTTTGGGGTCGTCCATTAAACACGTGAGGCTCAACTAGGAGGGGGTATAACATCACGATTAATCAAATAATAAACCGCTGGGGGGGCGGGGGGTGTTGTGACATATCACGTGTATTTTTTTTGTAACTGCGCGGACAATGCCATTTAAGGCGTTACCCCCACTTGTATCGCAAAAAAGGCCTTTTTCATGAATTTTTTAAAAGAAAACTACAAAACTTTTTTAATCGATCAATATACCATCTTAAAGAACACATCTTGAAGAACTTTCAGAAATTTTTTTATTGAAAAATATTACATTGTTTAGTGACAAATGGTCGTCAATGAAATAATGTTTTTATATACACGGTTTGCGGTGACCAACATTGCGGCGAAGTGGATCATCTGAAAAAAAATGCGGATGGACTTAGTCAAATATAAGTATAAACTAGTCTTTAATCGAAGGATTTTACAAAATATTCATTTTTCACAAAATGGCGGATAGTCAAAGTTAATGGTTCGATTTTAACGAAAAAAAAAACGGCCGTTTTTTGGCTATAAAACGGCCATTTTTTTCGAAAAAAAATCGAACGATTAAAGACTACATTTTTATGTATTAAATAAGCCTGCAAAATTTCAAGAAGATCGATTCATTAGTGTTCGAGTAATCTTGGTCACCGACTTCAGAAATGCCATTTTGAGAAAAACACGTTTAAAGTTTCAATTTCAGTTTACACGAAGGAAATATTTTTTTTTGTAAACTTACATAGAGTCATCTATTCCGGGCCCATACAGAAGTATGGGCCCGGATACTTATACTTCAAAAAAATGCAATAAAAAAAATCGATTTTTTCAAAATCGCAAGGGGGGTAACCCCTTAAATATGCTGACAATACTTATATATTATTTCGTTTTTCATTATAAAATACCGCACTCTCTATCGCTTGTGTTAGACGTTTCTTAACAAAAAAAATACACGTGATGTGGCGGGGGAGGGGAGGGGGCTGGCTAGGAACCTCACCACACATCACCATGGGGGAGGGGGAGTTCAAAAAGTGGCCTCAAAAACCTCATGTGATTAATGGACGACCCCTTTTCCGAAAAATGAGTTTGTTTGGGTTTGGGTTTGGTTAGGTTCAACCCAAACAAATCATTTTTCGGAAAAGTCATTTATCTAAAGAATTATCTATAATTGTTACGAGTTTTATAAAGTCGATATGTACAATAAACTTTGAAAACATACGCAGGGAAGTTTCCAAGGGAACGAAATGTTTTTTTTCAGACGTAGTCGTGTCCCAGTTGGGCCTCGAACGCCCGCCACACGGTCACCAATTACGGGAACAGGCTCCGACCGTTTTTCACTCTGACACTTCTGCTTAGATAAGTATCTTTTGCGGGAAACGCGGTAAAATAAAAGTGCCTCGATCTTCCGTGCGGGCACGACAAGACGGAAAATTTGAATTTTCCCATTTCTCTTCGTGCGGCGGATCCGTGCGGACAATGCCGTGTGTTTTTACGGAAATATTTTTTTTTCACAGGTCAACTTCTGGTCCCTCGACCTTTGGATCACTATTCTTTTAATGGTCACGTGCCGATATGTGCCATTCACGGGAAAACAAGTTTTCAAGTATCGCAGGGGGTCGTCTCACAGTGAGGGTCGTAAAATAGTCTGGCTAAAATAGTTTCGGTGTTTTTTTCTTTTATCGCCGATCTTTGGAACGTCGATCATCGAAGATTTTTTCGATGTCCTGATCACAAGTATTTCGCGATTCTGGATGTTTTTACGAGAGCCTGAGAATTGAACGGCATAAATGAATTATTTGTCCCGTTTCACTGTCGAAATTATTATTTTATCTATCGTTCCATTATAGAGTATTAAAGATTTCTGGTGGCTCAGAGTTTGCTTTGTATGCTCCTGCTGGTTGGTGCAATCGTATCCTGTTAAGGGGCTACATCTACCCACAGGCCCGACAAAAATGGCAATTTTCTTATATTTTTTCTGGGAAACGGTTGGTCCCATGTAGGGTGATCGGTAGTGGCCAATGATTGGCCGATGCTCGACGCCAAGCTTGCCAACATTGGCACTCGAGCTTGGCCCGATCATCGACCGAGCCTTGGATGATAAGAGCGGCCCGATATTCGCAATCAATATTGGCCCTAGAATGGCTTATGAGAATCGGCCGAGCATCGCGTAGGAGTTCATTCGAGAATTGGCCAACAATAAGCCCCCTCAAGGTTGCCATCATTGGCACTCGAGCTTGGCCCGATTATCGACCGAGTCTTGGCGGATAATTGTGACCCAATATAGATCACCAAAATTGGGCCTGCACCGCAAAAAAAAAATTAATTATTTTTGTATTGTAATTCGTCATTACCTGGTCTTTCGAAATGATTAGTTCGAAGAAAATATTTCACCCCATAATGGGGCTCGAACCTTGAACTTCCCTACTCATAGCCAAACACGCTGCCCCTATGCTACCGAGTGCTTGTAACATTTGAATCGCAGATATGGCATAAGATACCAAATGGATTCTGATCATTATTTGTTTACATAAACTATATCAATTAGTTAATATCATTGTGATAATTAGAGAGTGTTATCGAATGACATGTTATAGAATTTTCAAACCTAACCTATATATATAATTCTTCTCTCTCCACCTTCTCTACCCCCATAACCCGTTAATATGTGTGTTGCAATAAAGACAGACCATTAGTACATTAGTTCAAGTTTACTTTGAATAAATAAATATATTTAAAATGAATAATTCCAATAATGGAATGCAATAGGAAAAATTTGATTTCACGAAAAATCTAGTTAATTCAAATAAAAAATAAATAAATAGACGCGGTTAGTTAATATTAATAGAATTTTTCTGTCAGTGTAGGATGGTTCATAAAAATCGGCAGAATATCGCGTATGAGCTCGTTCGAGAATCGGCCAACAATGAGTGCATTGATTTGGTAGTATATTTGTTAAGAAAAATGTCCAATGGACTCGTAAAAAGTATTTATTTCGTCTCTCAATGATTTCAACGCGAAACAATGAATCGTCAATATACGAATTGCGGTTCGATCATGCGTTACTCGGCCGAACATTGGCGTCGTATCGGTAAAAACATGATTGGCGAGTCTATACTTCGCCAAACATCGACCTCGTATCGATAAGCCAATGATTAGAGAGCCTATATTGGGCCGAACATTGTCCTCGTATCGGCAAACCAATGATTGGCGAGTCTATACTTTGCCAAACATCGGCCTCATAACGATAAACCAATAATGAACAAGTCTATACTTGGCCGAACTTTGGCCTCGTATTGGCAAACCAATGATTGGCCAGTCTATACTTCACCAAACATCGGCCTCGTATCGACAAGCCAATGATTAGCGAGTCTACGTTTGGCCGAACATTGGCCGCGTATCGGCAAACCAATGATTGGCGAGTCTATCCTTCGCCAAACATCGGCCTCGTATCGACAAGCCAATGCTATATTTGGCGAGCGAGTCTATATTTGGCCGAACATTGGCCTCGTATCAGCAAACCAATGTTGGCTAGTCAATACTCAGCCGAGCATTGGCGTACAATTGGCTAATCGATCATCGTCCCGCCAACATTGGTCCAAGTATTGGCCGTTACGGTTCGATTGGCGAAACCTACATGGGGTAAAAAACGAACGCATTTAACACAAAGCTACGTATATTAAGCATTAAACACAAGGTTACGTATATTAAGAGCCTTTAAAAAATTGCCAAAAATTACAGATAAACAAAAAAATATGGCCGCTGGCAGACGATGACATTTTTTGGAGACGTTTGGCGGTGGACACTCTCTAGCCTAAACAGTCTATCTGAAATCTAAAAACCAAACGGGTTATCCAAGTTAACAATAAATACGAGTCGGTGACGATCGACGATTTTCAAAATCATTTTTCTAAACAACGTGGCGACGAATTGAAACTCCAATATACGAAATCTATGAAAAAAGTTGTCATTTTTACGTAACTATTAAAAAATGGAGATCGATTTTAGAAAAAAGGTGATCGTCAACGACTTTCAAATGTATCTCATCGTATCTCTTGTAAATTTGGAAATAATTCATCGAGTGATTCTCGAGATATCATCTCCACCGACTCTAAACACAGTGGTTAAAAAAAACGCGTTTAAGGGATTGTCACAGTCTAACGTGTTGAAAAATAGCTAATACGCTAATCAGTCTGATTTTGTTATGTCAAATCAAAGCACTCATGAAGAACAGAAAATACATTTTTAAACGTTTATCTGTATTTTTTTCTTACATTTTTTTAACTGAAAATTTGTTTTCGAAAAAAGAAGTCCTCACGGTGTTCACGGTTGTGGCCCTAAATATTATCTGAAACAAAATTTGTAAAAGGATTATTAATCAGTATGTTGTGTAGAAATTTGAGACTGATAGCTTGAAAACTCTTCCTTTGAGAGTGTACACCGTTTTGAAAAACGACTTTTCGAGAAAAACGCGTTTAAAGTTTCGAGTGCGGTATTTTTATACAAATTCTCTACTTACGTTTATGTACGTATACGAACAACATGTTTATAACCGTCTGTACCATCGGATAATGCAAAAAAATCGAATTTTTTAAGATTTTACACTGTGATGGTCCCTTAAAGTTTGAAGTATGTTGTGCTAGCGTTCACCCGGCCGACTGTTAGAAGCTGTAGCTCATTCAATTTTAGGAATATTTCAATGATATTTTCCGGAAATATAGCTAAAAGGTAATACGATCGAATAAAAATATTTTTGGAAAATGCCATTTTTTGACCTACCTAAGAAGATGTAGCTCGTTAACCTGAACCCCACACTCAGTTATGTTTGTTTGTTATTTTATTAAAAATTATATTAATTTTATACAATTATTCATTTAGCTTCTCGTGATTCTCGATGTTATTCGATTACCACCTTCACTCGGCGCTTTTTAAGCTTCTGGCTACAATTTATATATATATATATATATATATATATATATATATATATATATATATATATATATATATATATATATATATATATATATATATATATATATAGATTGCGTCTCTTACTATTTCTAGTATTCCGTTCGTGTCCTTGCTGTACAAAGCACCCGTCGCATTTTAAGTGCAAGCCTTCGTCAATCGTGTCAAATGCATTCCCCGTGTTTTTCCTATTCGGGTCTTTGGATCTCGCGCTTTGCTCATTCGAGTTATATCGTATCCTCTTCCATTCGGCATTCGAACGAAAATCACTAGATATATATACGGATCTCACGGTGTGTCTCACGTATACACGTCGGGCGTGAGATTTGTGTTACGAGGGAGAAATACGAACATCGGGTTTCGAGATGTACCTATATTCGACGACATTTAGAAAACGTTCGCAGCGATCACCGAATCAGATTTTCAAAGTGTTACAAAGGTGCCGCGCATCCTCGAGGAAAGTAAAAAAGAATCCGTTCGATTTACGTGCGTCGAAGGGTAAAATTGTGCGCATTCTTTCCATCGTTTCAGGTGAATGGATAGAAAAAATGTTCGTCGAGAATACAATTTCTGTGGTTTCGAAGTAGGAAATAGCATTTTTGAAGATTTGGGAGATTTAATCCGCGGTAAATGCAGTTGCGGGGTCTATGCACTTATAACAATGTCGATGTGACATTAGGCTGATGACTTTAATATCGATTGTGGCACTATTCGTTCCCCGAGTAGAAATATTGTCAGGCTGGCCTGATATTTGATCTGCGCCTGATCAGCTTGTAGAACGAAGGCCTTACTTAAATTTGCCTTAATTTGCCTGATCAAGCTGGGGTCAGGCGGTGATCGAGCAACCGGACTTACGGCTTACTTCAATTCGCCTGACCCGGCTAGCTTCAGGCGATGTCAAGCAACTGGACTTACGGCTTACTTCAATTCGCCTAATCCAGCTAACTTCAAGCAATCATCATGTAACTGGATTTCTACAGTTTGGCACTAAAAACGTGCCTAACCTCATCTTGTCAAATGATACACAGACACGAGAGAAGCACGAGACATATTATTAATCACTTTATATATTTTTACAAATAACGTGTACGTTGTGAA
The DNA here is from genome assembly GCA_944452715.1 of Ophion slaviceki. NCBI lineage: Eukaryota > Metazoa > Arthropoda > Insecta > Hymenoptera > Ichneumonidae > Ophion > Ophion slaviceki. The sequence goes on from OX101788.1 coordinate 27,598,585, forward strand.
TAGGACGGACAAACACAATCGGAAGATTGCGCAACGACTGTGTCTGCGTGAATAGCGGGCTCTAAATAAGGGAAAAAACGAAGAAATAATACAGCAGCAGGTTAGTGTAACAATTAATTTTTTTCAAAGACTTACAATTCTTAAATCTATAAATATAAATTGGATTAATCTTAATTGGATTAATTCTTAAATCTAAAAATATAATATGGAAAATCTGACTGTAAATTAACCATACGCCAAATTATATATGCATTGGTTAAAATATTTATTATGATACATTTGACAGATACGGAACAGATCCTCTCAGCGAGGAACAACTCGAAATTCCTGAGGATTGGCATGTGTTGGCGCTACCACTATGTAAGTAGATTTATATTTGTTTTGTGTATCGCTTTTATTTTTCTTTACTTGGTCCGTCTCCTTCGTCAGAGGAGAAAAAGAGACAGCGTAGGCCAACCAAATTATGGTAAGCTGACAGCGTAGTTCAATCTGGTAAATGTTTTGCCATCGGTGCTGATTAGCCCGGACAGCATAGGCTAACCGAATAATGATAAGTTAACTGCGCAGTTCGGTTAAGTGAAAGTAATTCCATCGGTGCAAGTTAGCCCATAAGAAATGCACTTCGGATGGACATTACATTCACTGAACTGACTACGCTGTCAACTTACCATTATTTGGTTGGCCTTCGCTGTACGGGCCCGGACAGCGTAGGCTAATCGAATAATGACAAGTTGACTGCGTAGTTCAGTTAAGTGAAAGTAAGTCCATCGGTGCAAGTTAGCTCATTAGAAATGCACTTCGGATGGACATTACATTCACTGAACTGCACTACGCTGTCAACTTACCATTATTTGGTTAGCCTTCGCTACGGGCCCGGACAGCGTAGGCTAACTGAATAATGATAAGTTGACTGCGTAGTTCAGTTAAGTGAAAGTATTTCCATCGGTGCAAGTTAGCCCATAAGAAATGCACTTCGGATGGACATTACATTCACTGAACTGCACTACGCTGTCAACTCACCATTACTTGGTTGGTCTTCGCTGTACGGGCTCTCCTGCTTCAATTCTAATTTTGTTTAAAAAATGACCGCTCGCAGCTTTCGCAACAATTTTTTTTCTTCTTTAAAGTAGATTATTGGATGGTGAGAAAAAGGAAAAAAAAATAGAGCTCAAATTTGTGCCACTCTAATAAAATAATGTGCATACCTTATATAGATATATATGTAGGCATTGAATTCTAAGTGGGATACACATTTTCGTATTTTTCAGTGGCTGTCATTTCGAAATATAGGGAACACGGAATAGAAGTTCTTTCGAAGCAAATTGGACAAGCTGTTGGAGCGGTATCAAGGCCTGATTAATTCAGCAAAAGACTGGGACAAGTTGCGAGCGTCGCGTAAAAAAAACGAACAGAACGCCCAATGTAACGTTTCCTAGAAACGTCTGGTCATAAAAACGTTGAGCTCTGTTTACTTTATTCACGAAGTTTCTTAAGTTTTTGTTTACAAAATATAATAGTTAATTTCGGGATGATAAGTGGAATATAATACAGTGATATATCTTAGTTTATTTCGAGTTTTTGTTCTATTACAAATACAAGAAAAATGATGTTTGTTTTCCACATAGATATATGTGAAAAATATATGTGATAAATTTTATATTAAGATTAAAAAATAAACGATCAGCGTTATTTATAAAGTGGTACCTTTTTCTCTTTTGTGTATGCGTTGTATTTTTTATTTCAGGAAAAAATCGGTCATCCTGAGCCGTGAAAAATCATATGATTTTTCATTTTGATCAAGCCGTGAAAAATTAAGCTCTTATCAGGCCTTAATTTTTTACGCTGATCAGGCCTTGATCTTTTACACTGACCAGGCCTTGATTTTTTACCCTGATCAGGCCTTGATAGTTTACCCTGATCAGGCCTTGATTTTTTACCCTGATCAGACGGAAGTCAGGGATTGTGTTTCAAAAATGATCAGGGCTTGATAAAAAATTCTGATCAAGGCTGGAAAAAGAAGTCAGGATGCCTGATCAGGTGTTTATTGTAGCTGGAGCAAGATTTCTACTCGGGTCTAAACAATTTTTGTTAGGTTTGACACAACTTTAGCGTACATTCATTGGGTAGTCTAAGGGCATTAAACACCCCCGCACGCACACACACATGTTCAACATTTTTTGATTACTTGAGGCAGTAATCGGTATTTGAGAAAAAACGATTTATTTTTGCATATTCTTAAGGCCGGAGCCAGAATTAGAAGGTCCGAAAAGTCATTGTTTTTAATTGCTTAAATCGATACATAAACTATCCAAGAATATATTTACAAAGTTACAGAGGCCAATTGTGAATATTTTCGAAGATACGAGGCCAAAAGCAGAGAAGCGATTGATATTTGATACAGATATTTTCTCTTATTGAAAACTTTCAAGCGCGTTTTCTCCAGTTTTCATTTTTACGATTTTTCCAAATTACTAAACCAAACCAAACCAAAAATTACTAAACCAAAAAACTAAACGACCTATTGAATAAAACCAAAGATTATTTTCTTCAGTATGAGAATCTCTTCTGAGTGAATTAAAAAAGTCGTTGAAAAAGTCTTTAAATGATTTTTATAGTACGTCGAAGTGTTTTTTTTAAACACATTTTTTTTAAACCTGAGAAAATGTGTGATTTCACGATTTTTTCAGCTTTTTCTTAACTCGTCCAGAAGAAAAATATATGACAATTTAAAATTTTATTGGTTTTTTTTGTTTCCGTCAAGAATTACAAGCTGATATTTCCCGCCGATTGAGGACTGCAGTGCCAAGACGCACATGGAATTGGCCGATAAATCTGCGGTCATTTATTGTTTCATGTTGACAATTTTTTTTATACATTTCTAATATACATGAAAAGGTACCTTAATGTTTACTGAGCTTAAATTAGCGTAAATTTATTGAAACCTTTTGTACATTGTTAAGTGCCATTTTAAGAACATTCCGTGAAATTTGTACGCGAAAATATCCACAAAAAAGACGGTGCCGCATTTTTCTCAAAACGACTTTTTCAAAGTACGTGTTCACTGCCATTTGAAAACTACATGACCGATTTATTTCAAACTTGGTACACTTTCTACATATAAAATACCTCCCCCCAACGGTTAATTTGAGATTTTTTTTTACATTGAGAGGTTTTTCCACACCCAAAATGGCGGAATTTTTCGTGAAAAATAGCATTTTTCACTTTACATGACCACCAAAAATTTAGAAATTAAAAAAAAATTATCAAAGACCGTTAGAGGGAGGATGTGATGATACTTTGACTAAATTTTAATGGTACTTGATTTCAGATAATTTCTAGCTGAGATACAGTGAACACCGCAAATCGTGTTTTTCCAAAGGCGTTTTTGGAAAAGCTTTGTCACCGGCTTGTTTGTGGATATTTTCGCGCACAAATTTGACGGAATGTTCTTGAAATGACACTTAACAATGTACAACAGGTTTCAATAAATTTACTCTATCCATATGGATGAAAAAAATTCGCAAAAAAGTGTTTTTTTTTTCACGCTGAAACCCCTACCCTTCCCTTAACAAAGAAAATCAAACAATTTGATTTTAAGAACATTCAAAATCGCACAACTGGAGGATAAGCTTACACCTTTATCTCCTCCTTACCAGTTATATTCACGTAATATCCATATATGTATATTCCTATATACCAGAGTATTCATCGAAATAAGTAGGCCATATTTTAATACGCACAAATCCATTCGAATGCAGCGGCGAGGAATACACGAAGCGTTAAAAAATTCCTTCGTATTAAATAATAATAATAATAAATTGAGGCACAAATTCTGCAGTGCAGCCGAGCTGCTGATTCGAGTTTTATTGCCCTAATCTCCCGATTAATTGACGCCAGTGCATCTCGAGAGAAATGCAGATCGCGGGATGAGATTCGAGACTGACTGATCTGCACGTTCGTACGAGCACTTCATCGTGACAGCTGTCACGAAGTTTTCCATTTTATTTCCAAGCATCGGATCCGTGAATATATATCTCTATATACGAATTTGGATTCAATGAAAACCCGTTCGCCTGTTGGCGACTTTACCCGGCTCTAATGAAGACACAACGACATTTCGTCTCATGAAATTCGTCCAACCGTCGTTATTCCACACACGAGGGTTTTTCCGGTCCATATACAAGAGTTCCACCCCCTTTCAAAGCTTCGACGGTCATCAATCGCAACCTCGAACCACTCGGGCGATCTTTTGTAGGCACAGTATTCACCTCATAATCTCTCGCTTGGATTCCACGTCAGGCTTCGGAGTTTTGTTTCATCGCTGCACCAGCGCATGCACGATGTATACGTATATATGGGGCGTTTCAACTCAATCTGACAATGAACAGCAGTGTGATTTTAAGATGTCATTTTTGTCATTGCTCGTTTCAATTTTGAATAGCTTAAGGCGGAAAGGCCATTCTGTTAAGTGATGATATATTGGAGTCTGCATTATCATGGCGATACAAATTGGCCGTATTGTTACCGCGGGTGTTGTACTCCAGTATGTAGAATTTCGTGGTGATCCACTGGCCAATTAAGGGGCTAGGCCACTCTAGAGGCCGAAAAAATAGGCTTTTTGGGGATTTTTTTTTTCAGAAAAACTACAAAATAAATCGAGATTACAAAAAAGGGTGTTTATCATGCACATTAGTGACTGTATACAAAAATTTTTTTGAAGCGATTAATTTCAATATGGCGGCTGTGCAGGGTTTATCTCAAAACTGCATTCTTTAAGGCAGGATTCTACTTTGAAACTTAAAAAAAAAATTTTTTTTTTACATTTTTCGAAAGTAAATATGTTCAAGAATGTTCGGTCAAAATTTTATAAAGTTCCAAGCAGTCTAACTATCCTTTTTCGCCTTTCGAACGCACCTACCTGAGCACCTACCTATCACTCACCAAAACTTTAAACGCGTTTTTCTCGAAACGACATTTTCAAGTACCGTGGTCGTGATAACTCAAAAAGTACTGAACCGATCCTTATGAAATTTGGAACACATATTCTATATGTGTGTACCAACCGACCTAACTACATCAACTTAAAATTTTGATTAGAACTATTTTTTTATTGCAAAAAAAGACCCAAAAAAACGCATTTTTTCGTATTTTTGCTGCCATTTTGTTAATTTTGCACGTATATAAAATATTCTAGTTAGGTCGGTTCCTGAAGACATACTGAACATGAAACTATTTGATTTTTTTGTTTCAGACCATCCGTCGGGAAGATTTCACGACCACGGCAACGGTACCTGCTTTTCGAGGCGTTGGCTTTAAACATATTTTACCTGTACAAAAAATGAATAAAATACATAAAAAAAAAATTTTATGTACTTAAAGAGTGTATTTATTGAACAGTTTAAACCCCATATCGATATCTTTAATAGTATTCTCAGAAAAAATTCACGAAAATAGCGTTTTTTTCATGGTTTCAAAGTAGAATCCTGCCTTAAGTTGACCGGAAACATAACTCAGACAATTTTCAACCGATTCACTTGAAATGTTGAATATATCTTGAAATACATTGTCTATGGAAGTACGCAGGATTTTTTTTTACATTGCATAGTTCATTTGTTATTAACAATTATCTGACGATTTTTTAGGCAAATTTTTGGAAAGTGAAAAATTTCGTCACATGATTGTTAATAACAAATGAACTATGCAATATAAAAAAAAATCCTACGTAGTTCTATAGACAATGTATTTTTCAAGATATATTCAACATTTCAAATGAATCGGTTGAAAATTGTCTGAGTTACGTTTCCGGCCAACTTAAAAAATGCAGTTTTGAGATAAACGCTGCACAGCCGCCATTTTTAAATTAATCACTTCAAAAAAATAATTGTATATAGTCACCGATATATACGATAAACACCCTTTTTTGTAATCTCGATTCATTTTGTAGTTTTTCTGATAAAAAATCCCCAAAAAGCCTATTTTTTCGGCTTCTAGAGTGGCCTAACCCCTTCAGGCCTTATATACACTTGTGATGGTCGGAAAAATGGAAAATGTATTGATTGATCTTTAAGTACAATATCTGAAGAATATTCTTACCAAATTTCATAAAAATAGGAGCATTAGATTCGCAGTTTACCCACGCCTATGTCAGTCAAGAGGACGAGTTGCGTATTACGCTTTCCGAGCAGCAAGCGTAAGCAGCCACAAGAGAAGTAAGAACGGCTCGTAGGCTCGTATCAAATCAATGTTTTAGAGTCTGCAGAGGATGCAGAAGGATTACTGTATGGCCCTGGAATCGACGACTCCATGTTAGTATGAATAAATTAACTTTAAATGTAAAAGAAACATGCTTGAATCTCAAACGCGATTATCTCAGAATCGTCTCTTTTTTTAGAAACACCTTTGCGGTGGACACGATTACTAAAAAAACTTTTAATCCGACCCATATCAAACTTATACCACTTATTTATTATGACAATAGCTAAGGCCTGGTCGAAGGATATTGAATTTTGTTGAAAAAAAAAATTGTAACAAAAACCGAAAATTTAGTGTTTCAAAAAATGATTTCTTTTCGTTAAAATTATCGTAATTTTTTTTTAATAAAATTTTTTACAAATCCTTCGTCCAGGCCCAAGCTAATGCAATATACTAATGAAATCTTTTTCAAATTTTGATTTCAGATGAACCGTTCTCGAGTTATCATGTCCACTGCAACTGATGCTCAGAAGAAGACGCTCCTGGAAGACAGCTGGAGTTCCGCCATGTTGAAATATTTTTGAATAAGAATAATTGGACGAGTACATGAAAATATGTACTAATCAATGTTGCTTACAACTGTTTTTTGCTGTTCATGTGAAACATACATTCGAGAATTTGGAATTTAAGCTACTTTGCTTCGGATTGTATCTCTAATACATCGTTGAAAGAAAGGTTTTAGATTCAGTATGTTAATGGCTATATCGCATATCATACGATTTTTGATAATTGCAAAAATAACAAAAAATGCCGGACATTTTTCGAAAAAACAAAAAAAAGCTTTTTGCACCGTTTTTGGCAAAACAAAAAATTAGTAAATATCAAAATTTAGCAAAATCCTTGATATGCGCTATAGCTATAGTTGCAAAGCATATGTGGTGAAAATTTCATAAGGATCGGTTCAGTAGTTTCGAAGATTTTATCGCCAAGCCGTCGAAAGATGTTGTTTCGAGAAAAACGCGTTTAAAGTTTGTTTGGGTTACATAAATACATAAAAAACATTTTAAATGTATTTCGAAAGTTTTAAATGTATTTCATTAAGTGTAACAACTTTTATATCAATACAGTCGAACCGCGATATAACGAAATCCTCGATATAATGAAGATTTGTCCATTCCCTTCCGATAGACACCCGAAACCTTGACACAATGACATAATCATATCAATTATGCTCTAATTGCTAATTTCTTGTAAAAAATGCGCTAATTTAAACCTTTCTTTCTTAACAAAATATCGCCATATTTATAATACTAATATATATTTTTTAGAGAACATTTTAACGAACATGATTTCGGTATAACGAAACCTCAATATAACGAAAACTCGATATAACGAACTTTCCTTCACATTCGTTATTATATCGAGGTTCGACTGTATCTATTAAGTGCGCAACTAAGTTCCCGCTGTTTTTAAAGAGATGGCTCCACTAGTAAGTGCTGGTCGATTGTGACATAACCAAAACGTCATGAACCAAGCTTAGACTATGGTAAACAAACCTATGGTAAACAAACCGCTTTGACACATTAGTGATTTTGTTTTTGCGTCGTATACTTTTGGTTGTGTGAAAATGTCTGATTTTGTGCCAAATAATCGTCATTTGCGGGACGTGTTGCTTTTCTTCTTTCATTCGAAGAAACCGGCGGCTGAAGCGCAACGAGAACTCCAAAAAGTTTACGGAGATGCTGCTCAAAGTGAAACAACGTGCCGTGATTGGTTCCGTCGCTTCAAAGACGGTGATTTCGATGTTGACGACCGTTCACGTGAAGGAAGGCCAAAAACCTTCGAAGACGCTGAATTGGAGGCATTGCTCGATGAGGATCCGTGCCAAACGCAAAAAGAGCTTGCTTCAGCATTAGGAGTTACCCGCCAAGCCATTTCCAAGCGATTGCATGCGTTGGGAATGATTCAAAAACAAGGAACTTGGGTTCCTTATGATTCGAAGCCGAGAGACGTTGAGCGTCGTTTTTTCGCCTGTGAACAACTGCTTCAGCGGCAAAAAAGGAAGGGTTTTCTTCATCGCATCGTTACGGGTGATGAAAAATGAATTCATTACAGCAACCCAAAGAGAACAAAATCACGGGGACTGCTCGGTCATGCTTCTACGTCGTCGGCTCGGCCAAATATTCACGCTGCGAAGGTTTTGCTGTGTATTTGGTGGGACCAGGGCGGTGTTATTTATTATGAGCTGTTGAAACCGAACGAAACCATTACTGGGGAACGGTATCGAACTCAATTGATGCGATTGAGCCGGGCATTGCGCGAAAAGAGGCCACAATACGAGCAGAGGCACGAAAAAGTGATTTTACAGAATGACAATGCTCGGCCTCACGGTTCCAAACCCGTTAAAACCTACTTAGAAACGCTCAAATGGGAAGTCCTACCCCACCCGCTATATTCCCCAGATATTGCGCCGTCCGATTATTACTTGTTCCGTTCGATGGCACATGGTCTGGCTAATCAGCAGTTCCGCTCATGTGAAGACATCTCAAAATGGCTTGATTCGTGGATAGCCTCAAAAGACGAACACTTCTACCGTGACGGTATTCGAGCTCTGCCAGAAAGATGGGAAAAAGTTGTCGCTAACGATGGGCACTATTTTGAATGATTCATTTGTAACCATTTTTTCACAATAAAGTGGCATTTTCTTAAAAAAACCAGCGAGAACTTAGTTGCCCACCTAATATAATATAAACCTAATTAAAAAATGCATGTAAATAGCCTTTTTTAGCGTCTGAAGTGAGAAGACATCTGAAATTGACCATCAAAATAGCTGACTGAAAACCTGAAGCTCGAACCCTATCAGTATTTTCATAGGATGATTTTCGAAGCTGCCGATTACGATTCCAGTATCGGGACAGCCATTTTCCAGTCCATTGATACAAAAAATCCGAAATGTCCATTGAATGACGGGAAGCACTGATTCGATCTGGAATTTCCCATATATCGATAGGTCGAAGATGATCCTCGTGATGTGGGCTTTTTCCTCTCACCGCGGGACATCATTGTGCCTTGACGGTTGTGTACAAAACAAGCTGTATTGACACTTTGATCCCGAACTCCGGAAACTGCGCCATTAGCTCTCTTCACGTATACCTAGAGGAAAGGATACTTTTCGACGCGGATCGTAAAGACGAATATGGGGGGGAAAATGTCTGAGAAGACGAAAATATGACTGAGCACGTTCCAGGCAAATTAGTTCTGAAGGATTTTGAGAATCCCATCTCGCCGCCAACGGTACGCAACCACGAAGCGAAGAGAAACTCGTATCCTTTTCACTTAATCGTTCCGTGTTACCATTATCGCGTACCCTAGAGAATTGCCCGAGACGCCGCTCCGGTCACGTTCCCCTTGGATCACCGTTGTATGCACGTTGCATGCCCCATTGTACCGTAATACCTCGCGCGTATTTTTTTCAACCCGGTATCGACTCAAATACCATAACCCAGCGAACTTTTGAATGGACAGTCATTCACACTCAGTCTTAGAAAAAACAAACTCGAGTAAATAGTCCCAGAAGCGAAATTATTATTTATTTGCACTTTGAGCAAGAATTTTTCCGTTTTATTTTCAATCACAATTTAGGTAATTACCTATGGTAAACTGACCAGGGAATGGACGAATAACGACACTGTAGGATTCACATGGACTGTAAAATGAAAATTATTTTACTAAACATTATTTTACTAAATTATTATCAAAATAAATTTTTCGATCGCCACAGCTACTAAAAAATTATTATTATAATAGAATGCAATTTTCGAAGTAATCGCAACAAATGATAATGAGGAAATCGATAAATAAGTAGCGAAACGACTAAATCGCCAGTGAATGGACGAAATTATCAGTAAATGTACGTGTAGTGTAGATGCAGGCTATGGAGGATAACGATTTATTATTTATTTTTATTAAATGCTAGATTTGGAGATCACTGTGTTGCGCAAAAATAATAATTTTCTCATACTTATGAGTATCATCTTCGTTATTACGATTTCGTAGAAAATACACAAAGCTTTTTTTATCTTAACGTGACATTCTCTAACAACTACCAAAGTTGGTTTCAAAAAAGGAGTAGATAATAAAATGTTGTCAAAATTTAAAAAACGAACGAAATGATCTTACGCGCATATTTAATGAAATGTTCATTGTCATCTTTTGAGGCGGGATATACATTTACAACGATAAAAAAATCGATTTCCTTTTTTTCTTCTTTAAACGGTAGAACTATATATGTAGAATATTTGCGCAGTCTCAAAGAGAAATTCGAAAAACTTCAAACGTTACAGCTCGCCAACGCTGTGCTTCACCACTCGGATTCGGAGCAGGAACTTCAAACACATTTTTCTCAAAACTGCATTATCGAAATTGGCAGGCAGGATTTCTCAAAAACTATTAAGCCGATTGAGTTGAAACTTGGTAGAAATATCGATAACATCGGTACTTTCTACTTGACGGGAATTGTTTTTAAAAAATTGGAAAAAAACTACTTTTTTAATCCACATTTTCCAGAAATGTTGTGTGAAATGTTGATTTTTTCTGGAAATGCGTGCCATTTTCTTAAATTTGCATTTTGTTCATTTTAAGTACCGTCACACAAAAACTATACATGTTGTGGCTGAAAAAATGTTTGAACTTTTTTGCAAATCAAAGTTTACGGGAAGCTAGACTGCACGCCAATTCGCAACTCCCGCAACGATGATGAATTCGTTTAAGAAAATTGTTCTGCATATTTAAATATACCATTAAAGTACACCTGAAGTTTAATAATTGTAGAATATTCATTTCTTAGTTTAAAAAATCCCCCAATATTGCTTATTTTTTTCCTGTCTAAATGTATAACCCGCCTTAAGGGGCGGGTAGGGGTTTCAGCGTGAAAAAAAAAACACTTTTTTGCGATTTTTTTCATCTATATGGATAGAGTAAATTTATTGAAACCTTTTGTACATTGTTAAGTTTCATTTCAAGAACATTCCGTGAAATTTGTACGCGAAAATATCCACAAACAAGCCGGTGACAAAGCTTTTCCAAGAACGCCTTTGGAAAAACACGGTTTGGGGTGTTCACTGTATCTCAGTTAGAAATTATCCGAAATTAAGTACCATTGAAATTTACTCAAAGTATCATCAAATCCTCCCCCCAACGGTGTTTGATAATTTTTTTTTCATTTCTAAATTTTTTGGTGTTCATGTAAAGTGAAAAGTTCTATTTTTCACGAAAAATTCCGCCATTTTGGGGGTGGAAAACCCCTTTAATGTAAAAAAAATCTCAAACTAACTGTTGGGGGGAGTTATTTTATATGTAGAAAGTGTGTACCAAGTTTGAAATAAATCGGTCATGTACTTTTCAAATGGCAGTGAACACGCACTTTGAAAAAGTGGTTTCGAGAAAAACGCGTTTGAAGTTTAGAGAAGTCGGAGTTACAGTGTTAGAGGAGCGGGACTAAATAGTCAATAACTTCGAGAGTTTTGCTCCGATTGACTTGAAATTCTGGGATTATATTCTTGAAGTGTTTAACCATAGGAAAAGAGAAAAAAATCGATTTTTCAAAAGTGCAAACCCCTATCCTCCCCTTAACAGTAAGTAATTTTGCAATTTTTGATAGATGAGCTGTTGTTCACTCTGCTTTGAGAATTATCAGCGCTGATATGTTCATTCACTGGAAAGAGATTAGAATACAGCACCAGTGAATAAACATGTCTAATTGTGATCTGTTATCGCGAAATTATTTTGAAAAATGTACCAAAAATCAATGATTGATTCTATTTCAAGTAACAAAGTAATACTTACCCTCAAAACTTATAGAAAACTATTGTTTTCGCTTTTGGAACACCGAATGTGCACAGCCGTACGGTAACTAAGTTGCGCGGTGTGCAAGTACCACAAACTAAAAAAATTCAGTGTGACTTCAAAATTCGATATTAAACTGAGAAATCGGTTTTCACACCTGCGATTTTTTCGCTGAATCATAGTGATTCGAATTTTCATCGCGATTCATATTCGTGACGGATTTAAAATATAAATCACCTTTCGTCCATTCACTGGTCGGTTTACCCTATACCCTGATATGATTTTGAGTGATTTTTTAATAGATGAAAGTAATAGCACGTTCGACAAAAAAATCGACACGAAATTTGCGGTAGATATGACAAAAGTGTGCACTCCAAAAATAAAATACAATTTTGTTGACCGGGTCGAAGAACATCGCGATCCGTGTCCCAGTTTTCAACGTTCCTTCTTTGAGGATCCTATCGCCCTTTCTCCGAAAACATTTGATTGCTCTTAAATAGCTGAATAAATGATAGGTCGCTCGCGTAAAGTTGAATTCCTCAGTGAGTTGCTGGGAGTTATGCGCGCTTGCCTGTCACGATCTTCGATCAATACGATAGTGCGGAGGCACCTGAGAGTATTTTATCCAAGTTACGTCGTTGAATTTTGGAGCGCTGTCGGGATTTTCAGAGTGAACCGCATACTCCTATATACATACACAGGGTGTCCTGGTATGAATGGATAATCCTGCAACCATCGATAGGTCAGATCATGTCCTACTATATTCTGGAATTTCAGTTTGGTAAAAGACCCACGGTTTTCCACACAAAAATCATCTGCTTTTGGTTTTTCGCATACCATTTCTACAAATGATAAATTTTTTGACCCGGTGTTTAAAAAAATACTCTCGGTTATTTGTTTTATCTAGAAAAGTCTTCATTTTAACCTTAAATGTTAAGAAAACTTTATGAAAAAAAACCTTATGCAGAATTTTCATACAAACCAATTCGACTTTAAGGCGTTACCCCCACTTGTAGCGCAAAAAAGGCCTTTTTCATGATTTTTTTTAAAGAAAACTACAAAACTTTTTTAATCGATCAATATACCATCTTAAAGAACACACCTTGAAGAACTTTCAGTAATTTTTTTATTGAAAAACATTACATTGTTTAGTGGCAAATGGCCGTCAATGAAATGATGTTTTTATATACACGGTTTACGGTGACCAACATTGCGGCGAAGTGGATCATCTGAAAAAAAATGCGGATGGATTTAGTAAAATATAAGTATAAACTAGTCTTTAATCGAAGGATTTTAAAAAATATTCATTTTTCACAAAATGGCGGACAGTCAAAGTTAATGGTTCGATTTTAACGAAAAAAACGGCCGTTTTTTGGCTATAAAACGGCCATTTTTTTCGAAAACAAATCGAACGATTAAAGACTACATTTTTATGTATTAAATAAGCCTGCAAAATTTCAAGAAGATCGGTTCATTAGTGTTCGAGTAATCTTGGTCACCGACTTCAGAAATGCCATTTTGAGAAAAACGCGTTTAAAGTTTCAATTTCAGTTTACACGAAGAAAATATTTTTTTTTGTAAACTTACATAGAGTCATCTATTCCGGGCCCATACTTCTGTATGGGCCCGGATACTTATACTTCAAAAAAATGCAATAAAAAAAATCGATTTTTTCAAAATCGCAAGTGGGGGTAATAACCCCTTAATAGCCTGCGGTGTAAAAAAATGTACCACGCATACCGTGCCAAGTACTTTAAAAAGTTGCTTAGTTATTGTCGATTCATATCATTTGTAGAAATGGCATGCGAAAAACCAAATCGGATCGTTTTTTTTTTCAAAAATAACATAAAGCCCAAAATCTCGAGAACCGTGGGACTTTTACTAAACTGAAATTCCTTCATATAGTAGGACATGATCTGACCTATCTACAGTTGCAGGATTATTCATTCATAACAGGACACCCTGTGTATATATATAAATATATGTGTATATATATATATATATATATATATATATATATATATATATATATATATATATATATACATTATCGAGAGATACATAGTATCTGGAACGCGAAGAACGTGGTTGCCCGCACTCCTTGTATCGGCAAGGGAAGTTGTACGTGAGCGTGGCGATACCGCATGCCATCTCTTGTGGTGAGTACTTAAATCTCAAGAGCGGCGGCTATATAATAGAGAGAAACTCGAGAAACCCTCCCAATATGTGTGTGTATATATATATCAGGATCGCATCGAGTACACGCCGGATTCGCCCAATTACAACGAGAACTTTTTTTAATGGATCCTGTGGCCGAAAAATTTCGGTCATTTTAGCCACGCGGCTGATGCCGCAAACAAACCCTCCGCACCCGTCAACGACAATTAAAATTCATCCTACCGGAGCCCACCGCTACCATGTTGCTTTCGCTTATATGCGGAAACTCCAGACTTTATTTGCTGACTTTTGTCGTGTCTCACGCCCATCGGGCACACGTGAAAACGCGACTACCTCGCGCGTTCTCCACCTGTGTACGCTGTCCAAATATTTCTCCTTAAGCCGCGAAAACACGTACGTCGTTATTCATCATCATTATTCCATCGGGCTAACGAAGGTAATTTTCAACGTTTCGTCAATTATTTCGTAACCATCCTCCCCTCTGCATTGTAATTCGATCTCGTTCGTGAGAAGACTGGCGAATGGACCATACGCGGGTTACGGGTAAGCGATGAATTTTAAAAAATGTTATGAGCTACGGAACAGGTTTGTATCGCATTTTTCATCCGGATTTCTTCGGGGCCGAGGACTGAGAGTATTGGAGAAATTTCGATTTTCATCTAGTAGCTTTTCTAGGAACTTCCTGAATGTGAAAAGATTTTTTTTATAAAATCGCGTTGAAGTGTGATCCTTTCTTTGTTCATTTTTGTGTGCATCTGTTACGAATTTTGCGAAAAACGATTTTATGCATTTTGTGTAGAACTTTTAGAAAATCCCAAAGAAGCCGATTAATTTTATTGCGACTGCGATAGATTTTGAGTGACGAGTTGACCTGTTGAAAAAAATTGAAGATCTTTGTGATGTTAATATTTCTAGACTCACGATGTACAATAATTTACAAAAATCGGGACGTTTCTTTGAGGCAGTATTCTAGTCTAGAGAGGTTTTTTCAGGCTTGATAAAAAAATATATTTATATTTTTACCATCCATTTCTTCACAGTATTTTTACTGATGTTTCGAAAAATTACAAAAAAAATGTGCAAACAAATGAAAATCGAACAATTTTGGGTCTCTAAATATGGCCGTGAAAAAAGAGTTGAAGCAGTTGATGATGACAAAGGTTCCATTTATCTGAAACCGAAATAAAACAAATTTTCTGGATCAATAAAATTATGATTTTGGCAGGTATCAAGGGTACATTTTTTTTTAATGGCGACTGTTTGAAAAAAGTTAAGTTTGCGCCCTATTTTATCAAAGTTAAGTTTATTTCAAATTATGGTAATATTAGTCACGCATTTTAACTTTTTTTAACAGTGATAATAATAATTCGCATCCAAATGCGTTAAAAACGCGCTTTCAAGTTTTGAGTATCTACAATTTCAAACAATCGCAACTATCTAAGTGGTATATTGGCATGTTATACTTACGTTATGTTAATTAGCCATTCTTGCCTCGTAAAATGTGCCTTTCCCGACTTTGAAATGATGATTTTCTGAAGCTCGCTTTTCCGAAGTAGTGTAAATATAAATGAGAACGAAATCACTAGGGTATATATCAGTGGGGTAAACATTCTCATGTTCACACTTGGCGTCAAGACGCTGCCGCGTCTCTTGATATATATATATATATATATATATATATATATATATATATATATATATATATTAGAGTGGCAACAATTTGAGCTCTATTTTTTTCCCTTTTCTCACCATCCAATTATCTTCTCATTTCAAAGACAATAAAATTGTCGCGGAAGCTCGAGGCGGCTAATGAATATTTAGTGGTCACTCCAGAGTTTCTAAATTTCCAATTTTCCCAAACTTTTTTTTCACTCTTCTCACTCATTAATTTGACGCTTTATGAAATCTTCAAAACACTTAATCCCTTTTTCAACAGATTTTTCAAAATTACCTCACACTTCTCACCCAAACACTTTTCGCCCCAATCTTTGTTCTCCCCAAATAGGGTTTTACAATCGGCACAGTAATGGCCCCCGACTGGTTGCCAGAGAACAAACGATGGCGCGGTAATGGCTATACAAACGGGCCAGATCCGCACCATGCATGGTTGGTAATGGTAAACCATGAATGGCTGCTAAGACTTGGCCAACTATCATACGCCCATATTGGCCCAGCAACGGCTGCCGGATCTTCTGCCGGAAATGAAAAACAAAAAATTGACAAATTATGAATATAAAAATTCTAGTAGTATCTTTTTTGTTTTCTTATGCTTTACTTATGTCCATGTAAATAGAATAATTACATTAAAAACGCTTTCTGAATTGTTCAAGTTTTTGCCTTTCATCGAGATCGAACCTGCGCCTTTCGTTCTAGTGTCGAGCGCCCTACCCACTTAGCCATTCTAACATTTACAGAATCCATCGTTTGTTCGTTCCTTACTTTTATGCCGATAATTGTATTCGTGACATTAAAGTTTACCGATAATTTTTTCGGTCCATTTAGGCTGTAAAAATAACTCGCTCGTTTTGGGTGAAGTTCCGAAAAGCATACTCCTCTGATCGAGCTGAAATTTTACAATGAACTTCCTCTCATTATCCTAAGAGAAACCGTTAATGGATTTTTGACGACTAGCAATAGTTTTCGATATATCCCATTATAACGTTTATTATTTTACGCCATACGAGTATATCTATATATCCGATAGACACCCCCCACTCCTCCGGCCGCGCTGCTTCCTGGCAAACAGTGCTCGCCCGTATGTGCATATCACTTGCCATGTGGGATGGTTTTGTTTAGGTTTATTTAATATAGTAGAAGCGCAGTACAATAGATAACTTTCAATATACGATATATCAAAAAATATTGCTAGTCGCCAATATCCTTTTAAAGGTTCTCTTAAAGTATTGAAAAGAAGGTTGGTTCAAATTTTCAGCTTCATCAGTGGGATATGCTTTTCGAAACCTTATCCCTTGTTTTTACGTGTTACAGTTTAACGACCTGCATTTGCAAAACACCAAAAAACAAACCATCAATGGCTGGAATGGATCTGGCAAGCCGTTCATCCGCCTACGATACCCCAATGCTGATCGCCACATTATCGGTGCGATAGTATTGGCCCACGAATGGCTGGCATAGATCTGGCAAGCCGTTCATCTACATACGATACCCCAATGCTGATCGCCACATTATCGGTGCGATAGTATTGGCCCACGAATGGCTGGCATAGATCTGGCAAGCCGTTCATCCGCCTACAGTACCCCAATGCTGGTCGACGAATCATTGGCTGATTATCAGCAAACCGTTTAATGACTGAATGCTGGCATTTTTGTTCGACAAGCGACCCTATATGGGTCGTAAAATAATCCGCGAAAGCTCGTGTCCGTAAACAAAACTGTAGGTTGTTTTATCGGGTTAGAAGTGTGAGGTAGATTTGAAAAATCTGTTTCTCAAGAAAAAAGGATTGATTGTTTTGATAATGTTACAAAGCGTCAAATTTATGAGTGAGAAGAGTAAGGAAAAATATGCGAAAATTCGAAATTTCGAAGCTCTTGAGCGACCACTAAATATTCATTGGCTGGCTAGAGCTTTCGCGAGGTTAATTCAAAAATCATAAAGCGTAAAATTCATAGGTGTCAAGTGGACGAAAAACAAATCGATTTTTCAAATGAAAATTTGAATTTTTGGGTGGCTTGAGCGATCTCTAAATATTTTTTGACGGCTCATAGCTTTCGCGACAATTTTTTTTAAGGAAGTCAATTGGATTGTGAGAAAAAGGAAAAAAAAGGAAAAGTGAGAAAAAGTTTTCCTGTGAGAAAAAGGAAAAAAATAGAGCACCAATTTATGCCACCCTAATATATATGGGGCATTCCATACCAATTCGACCTGGGTCTGACCCTCGACCCCTCAAATCTGGTTCCCGATTTTTCCCATCATTACTCTCACTCTATCAAGCAATTACAATTTTTTTCAGATTTTTCCAAATAAATTTGAGCACGTCATGAATTTTTGAATTCTTTTTTTGAACACCTCGATGGCCGTAATCGAAAAATCTGAAAAATTCCCAAAAATACAGTGTCAGATATAAAAAATGTTGGTGTAAAATTCATAATGTCTGGGCTTTTGCTTCAACCCCTAATTAGGGTTTCTATCAACCATTATAAAAAATAAAAATCGAAAATTACAAAATACACTTTAGAAAAATCGGAGATTTTTTTTAAAAAATCTGGTATTATGCATAGAAAATTTCGAGAAACAGTCTACAGTAAATTGACCTCTGCTTATTTTTTTTAAATTTTTTTTTGCTCAAAAAGCTAAAAAACGGCTTGAAGCAAAAGCCCAGACATTATGAATTTTACATCAACATTTTTTATATCTGACACTGTATTTTTGGGAATTTTTTCAGATTTTTCAATTACAGCCATCGAGGTTTTCAAAAAAAAATTCAGAAATTCGTGATGCGCTCAAATCTATTTTGAAAAATCTGAAAAAAATTGTAATTGCTTGATAGAGTGAGAGTAATGATAGGAAAAATCGGGAACCAGATTTGAGGGGTCGAGGGTCAGACCGAGGTCGAATCGAGTGTGTGTGTGTGTGTGTGTGTGTGTGTGTGTGTGTGTGTGTGTGTGTGTGTGTGTGTGTGTGTGTGTGTGTGTGTGTGTGTGTGTGTGTGTGTGTGTGTGTGTGTGTGTGTGTATATATACATATACATATACATATACATATAGTATATGGATGTGTAAAGTGGGATGTTGCGTAATCGAGGGATTAGCCAATTGAGTAGCGGGCGCGCGTATACGAGAGGCGAAGAGAAAGATAGTGCGAGGGAGGATGCAAAGAGCGTAGATCGGCAAGGGTGATCATGGGAACGAACGCCTTGGGGCGTGTTCGCCATCAGGCTCAAGCCTCCGGTATCGCGATCCCGACGTGAACCTCTCTCATCCTCGTAAATTTCTTCGCGAGAAGATTCTTCCCTCAGTGTGTACGGGCTAATCCGGAGCCTATGGAGATATCGTGGATTTATCGCTCACGAGCGAGTCTCGCGGGGATCTCCGCATTTTTATCCGCCCAAAAGCATCGATTGTGAGGTATCGTCAAGGTCGGTTCATACCAGCTGAGAGTAAATCTTCCGTATTACAGAAAGCCGAGCCGTTACTCAGGCATTGCTTTTTTTCATTCAGGTAACAATGCCTCAGAGGATCGAACTTACGGCTGCCAAATTCCTTCGATGCAGGCTGGTTTCATTATTCCGAGGAAAAAGAAAATCGTCACGGTGGCTTCTTTTCTTTTGAGGTAAAATTCAATTGCATCAGATTGAGGTCGCGACGTCAAAGGACCGAAATTCCGACGAGAGAGTACGTTCTCCGTTCACCAGAGGGGAACCCATATCGGAACCCTCGTGTCCAAGTACACGTGCTCAAATTACGTAAAAATATGACAAAAATTGGCGATACGCGAGAGCACTCGGGGAACGTTCTCCAGCTCCTATCTGCCAGGATAATCGGGAATAAATCAATGTCAATGTTAAGTAGAGGGCGGTTGAGTTGTTCAGTTACTTGGCGTATGGATGTATATGTATATATATATATATTTCTCTCTCTCTCTCTCTCTCTCTCTCTCTCTCTCTCTCTCTCTCTCTCTCTCTCTCTCTCTCTCTCTGTGTGTGTGTGTGGCACCATCGCGTCGCAACAATAAAACCGCAATGTGTGTAATTGGTCCTTAATAATCTCGTCATGACTGGAATTGCCGGTTGATCGGCCGGGACTCGCACTGTGAACGCGCTCTGTTATTATCCGCGACGATTTAATTACGAAATTAATGCGCCCTATTAACCGCGCACCACTGAGACCGCTTCGCTGCAAGACTTCAAAACTCGTCGTCCGCGCAGAGGCTCCGCAAAATATTTTCTCCCTTCTCGCGATTCTTCGATCGCTTTCAGTCTCGCGATCACGGATACCGCACGAACATCGAGCCAAATATGGCAAAATTTAGCACACTTGCAACGAGAAATCGTAAATTTAACGAATTGCGAGATATTACAATTTTTTTCAACTTTGATATTAATCGCGACGGAATAATTGCTGTACATTTTTACACATGTGTTTTATTTTTATTTTCAATGCTCCCTCGCATGCCCTTGTAAGGTTTTAAGAGTTCTTGCACTTTTATCTCGCATTTTCGTCGGTTCGAGATTTTTGGTTTCTGAGAGAGGCCTGCGAGTGTTGCCCATCGCCAATTTTTGTTCATGTACTTCTGGGTAGGGTTCATACGAGGGCATAGGGAAATTGGGAAAAGCCTGTGCCGATTCAGGTGTGTTAATTTCGTTGAGTTTGTTTGCAGCATGAGGAATTCTGTAAAGTTGAAAACCGGTCGGTAGTCGGAGCTTATGACGGGGACTCAGCAACCACCCATTCAAGTAGTGGTCCAGGCTAACACTGCTTGAGTTTCGACATGTCAGTGTCATTGTATTATATTGGGAGTACACATAAGTCTCCGCCGTTTGGGAAAAGATGGCCCCACCAGAAGGTTATGGTTGACATTTTCAGATGTAAAACGTCATGTCGTGAGGTTGGACATCTGGCAAGACCGTAACCTTGAAATATTAGGGATTTTTTATCAGCATCACATAATTTTTTTCGTGCGAAAATGTCGAGTTTCGAGCCGAATAAGCGTAATTTGCGGAAACTTTTTATTTACTTCTTTAATTTGAAGAAATCTGCAGCTGAGGCGCATCGATTGCTTGTAGAAGCGTAGGGCGAGGCTGTTTTAAGTGAGAGAAGTTGTCGTGAGTGGTTTCAAAAGTTTGAGAACGGTGAGTTTGACGTCGGAGACAAAGAACGTGGGGGAAGGCCGAAAGTGTACGAAGACGCGGAATTGGAAGCATTATTGGAGGGAGATTCGTGCCAAATGCAAGAAGAACTTGCACTTACATTAGGAGTGACTCAACAAGCAATTTCACATAGTTTAAAATCATTCGGAATGATTCAAAATCAAGGAAATTGGGTTCCATGTGAATTGAAGCCGAGAAACGTTGAACGCCGATTTTGCACATGTGAAATGCTGCGTGCCAGGCATAAGCGAAACGGTCACTCATAACACTCAATTGGGAAGTTTTACCCCACCCGCTGAATTTACCAGACATTGCTCCCTCTGGCTATCATTGATTACGATCGTTGATGCTCGGCCACTCTGAGCAGCACTTCACATTATATGAATGCCAGATCCTGCCAGCGAAAGTCTACACCGTTGACTGTAAATGATGTAAAACGTACACTGAGAAACAAAAAACCAATTGAATCAAAAAAATATATTGGTTGATCCAAATAAATGTGCTGCTGCGGAGTGCCACCGATACATGAGATTGTTTCAATACTATAAAACATTCGAAAATGTGATTGGTTTAAATAACATATTTTTTTATTTGAAAAAGCTCTTCTGTTCTCTGAATATCTACATTATCCTTCAAATAAAATTATATTCTATTGAAATCATTCAATATACAATCCGTAGATGTATTGGATGAACTAATTAAGCGGTTGCTACAAACATTTTTTATTTCGTACAAAAATATAATCAATAGAATTTGTTATTTATTTACTACATCGAAACGAATATGCCATGGGACGTAAGTTTTTCAATTTGGTTTAAATCTTAAATAAAATGTGAGCATTAGAATGATCATCCACGATAATAGTGGAGAGAATATCAGATATCCAATGGAATATCCATGGAGAGAATATCAGATATTCAACTGATTGGAACAGATACTACACTTTGATCTTAGCCATAGGCCAAGAAGCGAAACTCTTTAGAGTTTCTCCAGCGTTTTAGTAGATTTTCGGTTCGCACTACGTTTACGAGAAACGAGCGCGCGTGCGGCTTCTAGCGGTTGCTCCGAGAACCACGGGTTTCCTGACACCTATAATTGCGGTGGTACTCGGCCATGATTTGGTTGAATTTTTTCAACCAAATGCGCAAGAAACAAATATTACTTTCGCATAATTTTTTAACCAATTCAGACATTTGCTTAATATTTTTCAATCTAAATAAAATATTGATATTTTGACGAATAATGTACTTAAAATCAATATAGGATATGGTGAAAACAGTAAAATAACATATTTACTGAATAGAAATTTTATTTGAATCGAACGAGCGAAATTCAATTTTTCTTGTGTACTCGAATTAACAATGTTGATGTTATGAATTGAAACGCTTTTTTCGTTCGTTGCAGAAATTGCATTCAAAACTATATAATTTGTTCGCGATAAATTTTTAGATAGTTTCAATAATATATTGTTCTCGACTAACAATACATCTTTTGAATGAAAAAAAAACTTTCAATTTTATCATGTCATTGAAGTCAATAGCGTTTTGTTTGGACTAATAAATCCGATTATTTACACCAACAATTTTACAATTGAATCAACGAAATTTCATTCAATAACACCAATGATATTGGATCAATGATTTTTTTTCTCATTGTATAACATTGTCTAGACAAATTTCAAAATTGAGGCAAAATCACTTCTCAATGAAAAAAAATTCTTGAAATAATTCGTCGATTCATTGAAAATTTTGAAACTTTTAAAACTTCCATAGCCGAATTATTTTGACGTTGTTAAGATTTTCGGAGTTTTGGTCTTTTGTGTAAAATTCTTTCGGAGTTTTGATTTTTCGGGGTAGTACTCTTTCGGAGTTTCGAGCGATCTGATCATTCAAAGGTCGGTATTCGCCCGGGCGCCATCTTGAATTTCGGAATATTAAAATTCGGAATTTTAAACTGTCGGGGCATTCAAAGTCCGGAATTTCAACCCGGCCCCCACTTTTCGGCCCCCTAATTTTTCTCATCCGTCAATAATTGTCCGTAATGCTTTCCAAACTATCGTTAAAGCTCGTGAGGGCATAATTTGACAGATGCATAAAAAAAATCGATAACTCACTTCTCGTAACATTCAGGGGGAAGATACCTGTTGCTTTTTTGTTGCTGGCTGAATCGCCATGATTTTCCGTCTCCTCCGTAAGTATTCGTAATTATTTGATCGTAAAATAATTTAAAGTGATTACGCATTGGTTTATTCCCGATGGTTGGCCGCGCATGCGCGCCTCTGGCAGAGGATTTGCAATGATTATAGAGCATATGCAGTGGTTGTTTCGCGGCAAGCTGAGTGTTGATTTGCTCGATATTATACGGCTATTGCGGTACGGTGAAACTGACCGGTTCACCGCACCGCTTAACCACAAAATCCCCTGCACATACGTCTCGACGGGCTTACCAGTTTCACGATATTCCGAGCCGCGGACGAGCACGGTACAAATAAACTCGTTGCAACGAGGGGGTAGAGATTAGTGCATATGTATACGCGCACGCGGATCATACGCTTCGGTAGTCATAATCCCGTACACGGCTATCCACGAAGTAACGTTTAAGAGCGATAACGAGTGCAGGAGCATTAAAACGAATACTCGCAGCCGGGCTCTACGGAACAAGAACTCCACGAAACAAGTACAAAATGCTCGCACACGTTGGGATTTTAATTAAACGGCTGATTTGTCTCGCCTCTAGCACGTGGATTATACGCGTATTAAAAATACATTTATATGTATCGCGTATAGATAGAGATGGAATGCGATTGCTAGAATTATGATTAATTCGTGTACAGGGTGGACTTGTTTAAGGGGAGGGTAGGGTTTTCAGCGTGAAAAAACACTTTTTTGCGAATTTTTTTCATCTATATGGATAGAGGAAATTCATTGAAACCTTTTGTACATTGTTAAGTGTAATTTCAAGAACATTCCGTGAAATTTGTACGCGAAAATATCCACAAACAAGCCGGTGACAAAGCTTTTCCAAGAACGCCTTTCGAAAAACACGATTTGCGGTCTTCACTGTATCTCAGCTAGAAATTATCTGAAATCAAGTACCATTAAAATTTAGTCAAAGTATCATCAAATCCACCCCCCCAACGGTCTTTGGTAATTTTTTTTTCATTTCTAAATTTTTGGTGGTCATGTAAAGTGAAAAGTGCTATTTTTCACGAAAAATTCCGCCATTTTGGGGGTGGAAAACCCCCTCAATGTAAAAAAAATCTCAAACTAACCGTTGGAGGGAGGTATTTTATATGTAGAAAGTGTGTACCAAGTTTGAAATAAATCGGTCATGTAGTTTTCAAATCGCAGTGAACACGGACTTTGAAAAAGTGGTTTCGAGAAAAACGCGGCACCGGCTTGTTTGTGGATATTTTCGCGTACAAATTTCACGGAATGTTCTTGAAATGACACTTAACAATGTACAAAAGGTTTCAATAAATTTACTCTATCCATATAGATGAAAAAAATCGCAAAGTGTTTTTTTTTCACGCCCAAACCCCTACTTTCCCCTTAACGGATTATGCCTAATTGTAACAGATGAAACAGCTCATTTTTGGGATTTTTTTTTCGCAAATCGTGATGATACATTTCTACAAAAAATAGGTGTTTGGAAAGGTAGTCGAAGTTGAAACGATTTCGTTAGTATAATAGTTTACCCGATAATTATACGAAAGAATTTCCGAAATATGAAATAAAACAAAATGGCGCGTGTTCAAAGTGAGAGTCTTGATTTTTTGCGAAAAACAGGTATTTTTCGTTTATCAAATCCAAAGTATACCTCGGAAAAAAAATCCTTCGATCAAAAACTATATTTTTAAATTTAGAAAAACCCGTACAAATTACAGAAATATCGATGTAGTCGTTTTTTGAGATATTTTACTTACCGATTTTGAAAACGTACTTTCGAGAAAAAAAGTGTTTGAAGTTTTGAACGACGCTCCGCGCGTTCTGACAGGCGTCAAATTAACAGCCTATAAAAAGGTCAATTTTGGCCCGATAGCCTCACATTTTTTAGGGAACATTTATAAGATGATTTACTGGCACAATACATTGGTTTTGAAAAAAAAAGTAATTTTTCGACTTTTACAACTAGGCATAATCCCATGAACTCCTTAACCCCTTAAATCATACCCTTCGAGGGAGACTACCCAGTTTACGGAATGAAGGGAGAATACCAGACAAGGGTGACTACCAGGCCAAGGCCCGCAAAAAGGTGAATTTCGACAATTTTTAATCGATACTCAGTTGATGGAATGAAAATTCCGTTTAGTGGTTTTTATCCTACATATTCTCAAGTGCGTTTACAAATTTTTTCACAAGAATTTTTAGTAAAATGGCCGTGCTCAAGTTGAATGAAGCGAGCCCCTTTTGACTGATTATTTCCTGCGCCGGTGAGACTACTCCTCCATTTTTTTGCGACGAACGAAGATTCCAAATAATTTGAGTTTTAGATAAGCTGGAATATTTTCGTAATTCATAGGCTATGAATTACGTAGGAAAATCGAAAAATCTAGATCTAAACTCACAGTTTAGATAAGATAAAATATTTTCGGCGTTTTTTTTTACCAAATCATTTTTCAAACATTCTCCATTTTATAAGAAAATCTATATTTTTGGATTTTCCGACGTAATTCATAGGCTATGAATTACGTAGGACAATCGAAAAATATAGATATTTTACAGAATGGAGAATGTTCAAAAAAGTGATTTGGTAAAAAAAAACGCGGAAAATATTTTTTTTCGGACAAAGTTTTCAACGTATCGAAAATCCCTTATGTACTTCGATGTAAAATGCTGTCATAAGGATTGAAAAAAAATTCAAAGGCAATCGTTGAAGAATTTGCGACGCGATGTTGCCATCCGCATGATACTATCAGCCAGAGATGACTGGCTTCATCCGGCGTCAGCGCCGCCATTTTGTTGCAAAATCTTGTGAAATTTTTTGTAAAAATACTCGAAGATATGTAGAATAAAGGCCACGAAATGGAATTTTCATTTTATCAACTGAGTATCGATAAAAAATTGTCGAAACTCACCCATTTTTGGGGCTCCAGCCTGGTAGTCTTCCTTGAGGACCTTCATAGTTGTCCACAGAACCTTTAATTATAAATAAAAGCGAATCGTGTTATTAGCTCTCTGATTTTTTTTGTGTGAAACGGATTTAGAATGAACATTGGGACACGCGCATTGTATGCACATTTTTAAAGAGCATTCAAAAGATACGATTTTATACAAAAGCTTGAAAGTGATATCGTTCCAGCTTTCCCATGCTCACGACTTTCCCTCAGGCTTTTCAATGATAGACACGTGCCTATACAAAAATAGCGACAGGAGGAGCTGACACGAGCCCACTCGAGATCCAGTTAAGTAGACCACCCTGAAAAACATTTTAGGTTAATACAGATCGAGGTTAATGCACATCGAGCGAGGGAGAAAAATAAAAGGGAAAACGTAATGGTACGAAGAAATGGGGAGAGCGATGGGTCAAGAGGGAGATAGAGACTGTCTGGGTATAAACGGAGCAACAACGATCTTGGGCGAATATATCCAGCCGAGAGAAGCAGTTATTACCGAACCAACGGTTTTGCCGTGTTTCTTCGCAAGATCCGCGAGAGAGTAGCAAGACTACTCTGCCTCGATTGCAGACTCGTGATTTCGAGTGCATAAAAGCAAACTGCCGCTGTTTCACTTCAATAAGCAAGAAAGTTAAAGAGACAGGGAGTAAGAAAGGTGCTCCAATATTCGTATCGGGGTAATGATTAAATCGATCGAAAGAATTCATTCATTGTTTAAATGTTAAGCTTTATAGTATATATAAAATGATTGAATTTTGGGGTTAGACTGACGGTGAATGTCGATAATAAGCATTGTATCAAAGCTGTGCGAAACATATTCGACTTTCCATGGTTTAAGGTAGGATTGGAGATAAAAAATATAAGAATTTCCATGACTCAAGGCAGGATGAAAGAACTAAAATATTCGACTTTCCATTTTTCAATGTAGGATGAGCAGAAATTTGCTGCCGCGTCTCCATATCATACCACATTCCTATAGGGATTTGATAGGGACGCCCACATTGGAATGCAGGTGGATTCCACGCTATTTCTCGATTTACGTCGTTTGACAATTTATTATTTAGAATTCTCAACCGGAATTTATGGATCTTCCAAACAAAAACATCCTTCCGCGATCCCGTGCACAAATTTGTTGGGGAGTCCCAATATGCACACACATCTCTATAGGGATTTCTTAGGGACACCACACATAGGGGGTCCTCACTGGGATCCAGTTGGATTCTGCACTGTTTCCCGATTGTGCACATATGTTACCTGCAACCACTAATCTTAAAAGCATACGTTTATTGTTCAATGCTATATAGAATAGTAGATTTTCATTGAATGGATATTCCCGGACACTATCAAAAATTTACTTCTCCAAGATCCTAATAGTGAACAAGACTGAAATATATGTATACATTGATTTTAAATCTTGCTCGTGATTTGTGACAATGTTTATAGTGATTTGTACCATATTATGAAATAGGACCTGCTATATGCGTATTGGGTGTATTATTCAAGGGTTGGTTCAAGGCATCAATACCCGTCTACTAAAGGCAAAGAGTATTTAATAGATCTCAATTGAAATAATACTACTTGATGATTTTAAAGAGAATAAAATTCTACCTCGATGATTTTTAATTACATTACAATTACTAAGTGCGCAACGGAGTTCCCGGGTTTCACACATGGATGGCGCTAGCGACACATGTAGTCGGCATACAGGTCTGAAATTGGGTGTCCTTATAGCTTGGACATCTGTTAAGAATACCCAGTCATGATATAAACAAATATCGCAACACAACGAGCTGTTTTCTAACCTCGAAAATGTCAAAGTTTGTGCCAAATAAACAGCATTTGCGGAAAGCACTGCTTTTCTGCTTCAACCTAAAAAAAAACAGCAGCTGAAGCACGTCGGTTACTTGAGGAGGCCTACGGCAAACATATACCATCAAAAACAACGTGTGAAGATTGGTTCAAGCGGTTCAGAATTGGTGATTTTGAGACTGGGGACAAGGAGCGCTCGGGAAGACCGCAAACATTTGCAGACGCCGATCTGCAAGCATTATTGGATGAAGATGACACTGAAACAGAAGATCAACTTGCCGAGGCATTAAATGTGACTCGGCAATGTATTTCGAACCGTTTGCACGCCATGGGAAAAATTCATAAGGAAGGAAAGTGGGTGCCGCATAAGTTGACTGAGAGATAAATGGAAAATCGAAGAACCACTTCCGAAATTTTGCTTTTCCGGCAGAACAGAAAGAGTTTCCTGCATCGAATTGTTACCGGCGATGAAAAATGGATGTATTTCGAGAATCCCAAACGCAGAAAATCGTGGCTTTCACTTGGCGAAGCGTCAACATCGACGGCACGGCCAAATCGCTTTGGAAAAAAGACAATGCTCTGCGTTTGGTGGGACCAGAAAGGAATCGTGTACTATGAGCTGCTGAAACCGGGCGAAACTGTCAACGGGCCTCGCTACCGACAACAACTAATCAATTTGAACCACGCATTGCTCGAAAAACGGCCAGAATGGGACACGAGACACGAACGTGTGATATTGCAGCACGACAACACTCCGTGCCATCGCAGTTCCATCGCCAGGACACCATAAAAACACGGAAATGGGATCTGCTACCGCACCCGCCGTATTCGCCGAACCTGGCCTCTTCAGACTATCACTTGTTCCAGCTGATGGCCCATGGCTTGGGTGGGCTACACTTGGCCAATTATGATGCAGTACAAAATTGGTTGGACGAATGGGTTCAGTCCAAAGTCGCGTCTTTTTATCGTCGCGGTATTTATGTATTGCCAGAGAGATGGCAAAAATGTGTAAATAGCGAGGGACAATACTTCGAATGAACCATTTTTTGTATTTGGCTTGAAATTTTCGATTTTTTATTGGTAAAAAAAACCCGGAAACTTAGTTGCGCACCATTATAATGCGTACCTCCGAATAAGGTGAACTCCCATTTAGGTGAAACCTTTCACCGATCTTTTTTTTTAATATCGCAATAGTGTTGTACCATATAATAGTGATTTGTACGATGTTTTATGATACGACCTGCTAAATACATCGTAATGTGTATCCTACAAGAACAAAAGGTGAAATACAAGAAGTGTTTAACTGATACCCTATTTTTGCAATGCAACAAATGTACCATGTGACAGTTTGTGAGACACGAGTACTTATTAAAACTACCAAACCGTGGGTGCTTGAACTGCAAATAATTTACGTATCCACTATAAGTAAACATTGCCATAATTTTCTTCGAATAGCCACTTTCCACAAGACAACTTTTAACTCGACAAACGTTAATGTTAACCATGTGTATTGCACGAACTTGTAAAAAATAGTAGAAGTTTGACTGAATAAAACCTAACGTATACAGTATTAGGATTTGTGCGCCGATTTAGTGATAGCATGGAATTAACCATATCTACAAGGTGTCTCAAAATGACCTGATATTTTAATTTCTGATATCATGTATTAGTCATTTAAAAAGTACGAATATTTTTTCATCCCTCCTAATCTCCCGGGAGAGATAGCCACATCTAAAATATAAACAAATAGAAACAATATATGCGAAATCTTGAGGTTACAACAAAGCACTGTTCGTGAACTATTCAAGAAATACAAAAGTAACCATTACTTTTACAAAATAACATCACCACAATGTAAAACATGAAACCTTAAAAAAATTAGCAGTAGACAGAACAATTAAAAAGGATCTTACTTACTCAACATTTTTTTGTCAAACTTTTGCTCGTACACTTACACCTGTTCAAGACGCGAAGCGAATTAAGCAGTCACAAGTGAAATATAGTGCGCGGTTCTATGAAACATTTCTATTGGCCATCTCTCCCTTATGGCCAACTCCCCCGGAATTACCCTAAGGTACAAACATGAAGGTTAAGTGTAGAATGCAATATCCAATAAATGACCGCCTTGTCCCTGTTTGCAAACATTCGCTCTTTTGACGAAATTCTCAATAACATTTTGGCATAATTGCGGACTGATTTCATTAATGGTGCGTCCAATTGCTCCTTTGAGCTCCGAAATGGTCTGTGGATCATTGGCATACACTTTTCCTATCAGAAAACCCCAAAGAAAGAAGTCGAATGGCATCAAATCACACGATATTGGTGGTAGGTTGCGCCATCTTGTGGAAAGAATATGTCTTCCAAGTCCGTGCCGTTGATGCCATTTATTGTGTTCCACACATAACCTCCAAGTTTGTACCTTACATTAAAATTTAGAAAATCGTACTTTCCAAATAAATAATACGTTTTATTAATAAATTTAAATGTCAGGTCATTTTGAGACACCCTTTATAATGTCAAGCCTTTTACAATAATTAACAATTATTCTCTGTAAGTACCATGGACTTTTCTCACAGTGCATGAGCCATTATTCAGTAGACATGTTAACTCATCATGGTATGCAATTAGCTTCTCATTGAACGTGCGAGTGAAAAAAAAGACCTACAGAAGTGAATATCATGTTTTGTTCACTTCTATCTGTGAAAAAGGAACGAAACAAAAAATCGTTTTCATTGTATGCCAATAATTGGCCGTTTCTTCCAAGCTTAAATGCAATGTGTGCAACATTGTTTTATTCCGATGCGAAAGCGTATGCGGAACGTTCCTTGACGAGATAATTCATGGTGTGTCTCGCGGTTCCCTTTCATCATGAAATTTTTCCTGCATATCACGGTGCATGTACGGCGCAGCAGCAGGTGTTTCTGCTTCGGGTGTCTCACGCTCGTCGCGTGGCCTGCGCGTGAGTTGACTCGTGGCCCGGATGCTGCAGAGACCGAGAGATAAAGCCCTAAGTGCGAGTGCATCTCCGTCCTTCCGAGTCTCCGATTCGGATTCGCCTAAGCAGCGGAAAAGGCAAAACAAGAGGAAGTTGAGGAAGAAGAATAAATGGGGGGGCAAGAAAGAGCCGAGGATTAAGGAGGAGAAAAAGAAGAAAGAGGGGAAGATGAAGAAGATGAAGTGCAAGAATGAAGCATGAGTAGCGTGAGAGAACGATCGGAAGAGAGCTCAAATCGACATTTTTTTACCTACTCACGCCAATATACTTCGCCTTCTTCCAGTTTTATTCATTGGACTCCACCAAAATCGAAGACTCCACCAAAATCGAAGAGCTCAAATCGACATTTTTTCACCTACTCACGCCAATATACTTCGCCTTCTTCCAGTTTTATTCATTGGACTCCACCAAAATCGAAGACCGACTCCATCATTGCAAAGAGTCACCATTGCTTGGAATTCAATTTTGAGCAGAGCAGATCACTTAATTTTTTTCATTGGAAACCTGATCTTATATACAGGGTGTTAGGAAGGTCGATGAAAAGCCTTAAGGGGGTGATCGGTCACCTCTTTAGGAACATATCTAACCTAGGTTACCTTAGTCCAAAGTCTAAGGATTTCGAGTTATCATGGTAAATATGATTTTTGAAAAATGTCCCAATATTAGGTACTAACTCGTTTACCTCTTATGTTATCGCTATTTTTTTAATAGCATCGACGTAAGAGGTATTTTAATTTTTTTTACAAGTTTTAAATTATTCTACACGTCCCGTTCAGTTAGTTGCGTGAATACAGATGATTGTATTGGTGTTTGTCGATTGAATACACATTAAGCTATGACGCAAATAAATTTTTAGTTACCAATGATTGTCTGTTTGAACATTATGAACCAGTTAGTGATTTGCGACAAAAAAGTGATTTCGAATAAAAAAAAAACTCCCGTTGAATTAAGCACGAATGAAAAATAAACCGTTTCAGGCCTGTCGAAGCCGAATTAGAAATCCCAAAATCATTAATAGCATTATTGGACATTAAAAGGATAAAAATTATCTAAAAAATATGACTAATTCGAAAAAAATAGAAGGAAAAATGGGCCCACGATGAGACAAGTCTTGAAAATCATAGAATGGGTCACTCTATTTTAGAGAATTTTTTGAAAACGTCTACAAAAGGCATTCATCTTTAAAATATATATTTTTCATTTTAGTAGCAAAAAAAAAACGTTGACATTGATAATTGACAATATTTTTCATATTTTTAAATGAAAGTATGCTTGAAAATGAAGAAAAATGATATAGTGCCATTCGTCGATATTTCAATTAGTTCAGGAGTTATCAGCGTTTAAACGTTTCAGAAACTTCTGAAATGGGCAGTTTTTGGAAAATTTTAACTCCTGAGAGAGAAGAGATAAAAATCTAAAAATTGGTTTGGATATTCCTTTAATGGGGTACAACTTTACAAAAAATCAGAAAAACCAAAAATGTAAGCACCCGACACACCTCAATTTAATAGGGTAATTCATTTCAGGCGACTATGGTTTGATCAAATTCCACGTCTCCCAGCCTCTCCAGTTTCGACCGCAACTGTCACAATACGTATACGTTGAGGTCCGAGTATCATACCGCTACGTATACACCTGCATCGATTGCGATTACACGCAGCCAGTGTTGAACATTGCCCACCCGCGTTACGCTTGCGGATATCACACTATAATTCAGCCGGTTTATTAAAATACTCGCTTTATTAACGGTAAATTATTATTCGAGCTTGAAGCGTCGACAGGATTATTATCAGCCTGATAATATATCAGTATATACGTAATATACCGTATATATATCTTCTACGTGTATAGATCTGCATTGCAGGTGCGTTTTGTCCTCGAGCTATTTTTACTACCGGTTTTCTACAGATACGTGTGAGTGCGCGATCAAGCTCGGGATAACTGTCCTTATCGACGACCGTGCTCAGATTTCTGGCTACTCCGCATATCATTATGGATCCTGAACCAACAGTCCTTCTTGTAAATCATTTCAAGCGAGGTATTAGAGTGCTAGTCGAAAGGTAACATCTTCTTAATCTCGCGATAATCTCGTCTCCAATACGATATTCAATCGAATATTTTCCTTTCGTTTTTCTACTCGGAAGAATCGTTACGCAAACAAGCCTGTAGCTTTATGGGAACCGCAGCCGAGGCAGCTTTTATTCTGGATTTTTTCAATTACTATCTGATTACTCGGCGGCTGCGGAAAATGCAAACTGCATCAAGCGATAGTGCGTACACGGGCGCAATGCCATGACTCGATGGCAATTTGTTAAGGCAGAGCCTGATGATGCGAAGAAATATATTGTGCTAGATACGTAATTGAATGACCATCATACATATATGTATATATATGTATATATGTGTGTGTGTGTGTGTGTGTGTGTGTGTATATATATATATATATATATATATATATATATATATATATATATATATATCCATCAGTGTGCGGACGAGAACGGGTGCACTGGACGTGCAACTATATGCTCTTCAGACGGGCCACTCTAGTATGAAAGGCTTTTTATTCACCCTGAAATGCTTATGTTGTATATATACATAAACATTTCTGAAGATTACCATCATCTTCTCAGCCTTGCGAATATGCGTACGTGGCGTAGTTGCATTCCTTTCCGTCCCATCTGTAGAATTATTTTATATTTCTATTCTCGCTAATTCAATGCGGGAGAATAATGAACGACACGTACATAAACTTTCAGGGACGAAAGACGAATCGTCTGTTTTTGCATGTGTCTCGCTCCTTTCCGAACTACGCCTCTCTCTCTCTCTCTCTCTCTCTCTCTCTCTCTCTCTCTCTCTCTCTCTCCCTCTCTCTCTCTCGCTCTCCCTCTCACTATTCTGCATCCCGGTCAGTCGGTGAATCCGAGCATCCGTCATCGTACAATCCCTTCCGTTCAGTATTCCGTTAAGGCCTTAGGCCGAACTAACGGGTATAAAATCATGTGCGAATTGAACAATTTTTTTTTCGCATAGAAAAGTGATTCACTCATCAAATTAATTACACATCTATTTAGTATGAATATCAAGCTGTTAGAAAATATATATTTTTATTTCGATGTACAAAATGGCCGACTACTAATATTTTCTTTTGTTATCTTTTTTTAGGCGCTCCGCGGCGTGACATTTAGCATCCACAATTTTTGACCTAGAACAAAAAACAATAATTCTCGTTTTCGATTAATCAGAAATTCCGTACGTACTTCTCTGCGAAATGCAATTAGGAACATAACTTTTAAATTTGAAGTAAATCGAGTGAAAATTGTTGAAGTTATTTGTTACGCCAATTGGAAAAACGCTCTTTCGAGAAGTTCCGAGTAGTCGGCCATTTTGTACATTGAAACAAAAAAATATACATTTTCTAAGAGCTTGATATTTATACTAAATAGCTGTGGAATTACTTTTATGAGTGAATCACTTTTTTATAGGAAAAAAATTGTTAAATTCGCACATGATTTTATGCCCGTTACTGTGGCCTCAAGAGACGCGCATAGTGCAGACCACGAGGGCATCAGCATGATCCACATAGATCACCGTGTGCTCGCAAGGGTGCATACTTTGGAAAGTACGGATTTATCCGGATGGAGATTCACGTGTCGACTACAGCAGATTATAGAGAACGTGACGCTGTTTACAAGGACATGGCATTCGAAATATGTTTGTATCGAGGGATTCAGATGAGCAGAAAATTATCGAGAGAAAAAGAGAGGGAGACGGAACCCTCGAAGCACAATTTGCCGCATTTGTTTCGCGTGCAGAAAAAAACAGGAATGGAAAGGGTGTAATGAATCTTCTGCTTCCAAAGCAGCTTCATGATGCTATCAAGATCGCATCGAAAATGCAATTCGTATCAAGTCATTGAGGATAAATATCTGATTACCTCAAGTGCCAAGTTTGCTACCCGATATCTCTGATATTTCACTTTGACGGTTCGTGGTTTTTTTTTTTACTGCGAAGGGATGTCATCAGCCCTTCAGACGCACGTTTTAGCTCGTGGTTATCCGTCGAATTGCCTTTTGCAGATTCAATTTTATAAGTCAACCTTCAACTTCAACTTCATAAGTCAACGAAGCGTTTGGCAAGGATATGGCTAATGAACGCACAGTAGGTCGATGGTTTGAGAAGTTTCCATCTGGCCATTGTGATCATCAAAATGAACCAAGCGGGTGACCTTCGGCCAAGGTGGATAATGATGAGCTAAAAGCTGCAAAGGAAGCGGATACGTCTCCGGCAAACCACGCCTGAATTAGCAGCAAGGTTTAACCTTCTATCTCAACAACATTTAAATCCATTTGAAACAAATCGGTAAGGTTAAGAAGCTGGAATTCGGACATTTCATACTTGATGACCTACTGCATACATAAGTGTGTCTGGTACTCATAGGCATATCGATATTCCTCATTAGTACACAGGTATACCTACATGGAGAAAAATACGACCTCGAATTCTAACATTGGTTGCCAGAATTCTAATATTCAGTGCTAGAAAAGTATAGCAATTTACTGCCAGTACCGTATGGTAAAAATGATTATTTGATTCATGAGAATAGTTTCAAATTATATTTGAAACTATTCTCGCATAGGCGCGAGTCCTATATGCTGTATAGGACTTTTTGTAAAATACCAACCTCTATTACACGCTATATTTTCATATGGATTTTACTATACGTATACCATGAATCCTGGTGTATGTATAGATTTCACTACCCAGGTAGGAATTGACGATGAAAAAAGGGCTCGCCAAGCTCTGAAACAAGGCTCACATTTTTTAATTCAGGCTGAACACCAGCCTGATTTCAGGCCTAGCTGAACCTCTGAATGATAACGCGGTTTCAGGCTCTTGCACGCAGGCTTGACCAAAGGCTGGTAGAAAAGCCTGTACTAAGCCTGAAACGACGAAACAACAAGACTCAAAACGAGCCTTAATGAAGCCTTCACGAGGATTTATGACCAGGCTTTTCCCAAACTCTCCCCGAGGCTATATGAGGCCTGTTTTTAGTTTTCTATATTCTACATTGGGGTAAATTTAATAAATCTGTAAAGAATTCATTTGATTTATTATATATATTTATTATTTGTTATATTATTTGTTACAAAATATATATAAAAAATATTTTTATAAACAATACTTTATTTTATTGCGTACTTTTATTTTCGTATATTCTTTTTTGTGTACCTCATAAATATCCATAAGAGCATATGTTTAAATATTCTGAGCTGCCTCCTTCGCGTTCGTTTTTCGTGCCTTCGCACCCGACAAATTTATTGCTAAATTTTTTTTTTCAAAAAAGTACAGAAAAAATATTATTTTAAACTTATTTTATTTTATCACAACCTGAAACAAGCCTGCATCCAGCCTTGATTTTTCAGCCTCAAAATTCACCGACTGAATGAAGCTTGAAATAACCCTGAGTTTAGGCTAAGCAGCCAGTCTTGGTTCCAGGCTGCTCCAAACGATGCAATGAAACCTGGGACAGGTCTGTCTCACTCAGGCTCGGTGAAACAAGGCTCGCACAAGCTTGTTTCCATCGTCAGCCTTTTGATTTCCTACCTGGGTATACGCATGGCATAAATCTTCGGCGTATAGCGAAAAATATTACGAAGTTATTAGTAAAATGTGACTTTTCATACCGTACTTTTTGTAGAATACTGGAAACTAATTGTTCCAAAGACGTAGGCAGAAGATTTTTTGAATACTACAAAAAATAAGTTTACATGCCATATCGTAGGTTAAAATTTAAGTTTCTTCATTATTACTATACCATAATTACAATTTTTATTTTCCATCCAATACTTTT
The DNA here is from genome assembly GCA_944452715.1 of Ophion slaviceki. Classification (NCBI taxonomy): domain Eukaryota; kingdom Metazoa; phylum Arthropoda; class Insecta; order Hymenoptera; family Ichneumonidae; genus Ophion; species Ophion slaviceki. The sequence goes on from OX101788.1 coordinate 27,635,399, forward strand.
TGATATTTAATAACATTTTTTTAGAAGCATAGAATTAATTCTAAACCTCAAGGCCCCTGTTTTTTCCATGTACATAGGGATATGCATTTATACGCATACACCTATGAGGCGAATAACATCTTTCTTTTTTGACGTTTTCTGTTATCGATACCTACCAGCGCCTCTGGAATCCCAAATGGGTACAAGTGCCTACAAGAGATCCACACCACGAGCGCCATCGCCTTAATTGGCTTCGTTTCGCACGCTTCTACATACATATAAACGTGTCCGTGTATGTGTTCGTGTCGACATGGCTATGGCCAGACAGAAGTTAATTCTGGGCACGTTTACGACGGCAAAAAACTATCGACTGAAATTGGAGACGGGCCTAGTAGTCACAAACGATCCAGTAGCTCTGGGATATAACGCAATTGGCATTTACTATGACGAAAGCCTAGCCACGTTTTAGCTACGATGGGATACTGGCGGCGAGTGATCAAAAGCTTTCAAAGGGTAGTAAAATACATACATATATATATATATATAAACCCATATATGTATAATTTTGTTTTATTTCGATTGGGCCACAGCATTTGTTCGTTGGACGAATGAGTTTTCAGGATGGAATTCGTCACGGTGATAATTCCTCCTCACTGAGGCTACTGAATATTGGCCATAGTATGTCCAGAGTGGGATCGAGGGAGAGAGAGAGAGAGAGAGAGAGAGAGAGAGAGAGAGAGAGAGAGAGAGAGAGAGAGAGAGGGCGCGAGACGGTGCGTTTCTTTTTACGGTAGGTCAAGGTAACACGATATCTTGTCGATTGTGATGCCGGTTGTTCAGCCTCGGCGTAAAGTCAATTCTGCCGATCCTGGCAAAGGCGAAATAATAATTATAATAATAATAAATGCTATATTATCGATATTCCGGTGATCGCCGTTGTTATTTGGGGTGCTGTGTGGGAGGTTCTCGTGGGTCTTTGCACACCTCGGAAATGTAGTTTCGTCGATCGGGGTACGTCGATGAGGTACTCCAGGGGAGGTCTGGACATCGCGACAGATGGTACAGCTCCGCCATGTATATAATCGACGAAAAGAAAATTGTCTTTCTCGAGAAAGTAAAAAAATATAGTTAAAAATATAAGTTAAAAGCAGGCAGGGCGCGAAGGGTTTTTCAAAATTTCTTTTTCGTAAGTTACGATGGCAATATCTTTCCCCGCATTGTGGGCTCGGCTCTGGAATTATATACGCGTCCAGCAGCAGCGCAACTTCGTTGAAACGAACAAAAAAGTCTGCCGTGCTTTCTCGCACGCTTTTATAACGCCCCGACGCACAATTTTTTTCCGTGCACACATAACTTACGCACACCGGGGTTCTCTCTCGCAATATATGTATATATATATATATATATATATATATATATATATATATATATATATATATATATATATATATATATATATATATATATATATATATATATATATATATATATATATATATATATATATATATATATATATGTTTCTCTCGAAACTGTTGGGCGCTAGCAGGCCCGAGAACTTATGATTTCGAGGGTTGCTCCGCGCCAGGTATGGTCAGATTCGCGGAGGGAAAACCAGAGAAAGCCTTTTTTCTCGCCTCAACCTCTATTTCGTCTCGGTTACTCGGACAACAAAAAGCCCGACGGTGCTCCGGGTAATTACAAGTGTCACATAAAGCACGAAAACCACTGTGTTTTGGGTGTCGGAGCGGATATTTTTCTTCTTTCTCTACCGAGGAAAACGAAAAACAGTAAAAACAGATCGTTCGACGTCACATAACTTTTGGCGGTTCTTTCTTCACCCACTCCCGCTCTATCTCTCTCGGTGTTCGGAAAATTACGATGGATCCATGACACGCAAGCAATCTGTTCCCGCCCCGCCTAGATCGCACGCTCTCGTTCTGCTGCCATTCAATTCTTCGGGCGATTTACGTTGCGCAATGCGTGACTTAAAGTTTACGCATTCGTGCAATCGGCTCAACGAGTTACGTATTATTCTTAGTGTATCAATTAATTCGATGAAACCGTTGTGGATTATACACCGAGATCTGTGGCCTGCTTGAATCAAATGACATTTTATTTGAATCTCGGCCTAATGGACTTTCGTTTGATAGCACACGGAAAAAAAGAAACAGCGAAAATCACAGTACAAACCGCATAAAAAACAGGGTGCCATATTTTATTTTACAGTAAAACAGAGTAATGTAAATCCTGTCCTACAAAAATGACGAATTTTCCTGTACACACTGAGATTTTTACAGTTACACTGGCTTATTTGCAGTTCGGTATTGTGAATAAACCAGTGATTTCAGTAAATATATTCAACAGTAAAATTTAAATGAGGTCACTGATTTTTATACCGTACGTAAAGTGCAAGGGTTACAGTGTACACTGTATTAAGTACAGAGTGATTCATTTAATTTCACAGTGTGGCACGGTAGTTTTACTCTTCTTTCGACAGTTCGTGACGTTATCTGTGCACTCTGAGATTTGTACAGTTACACTGATTTATTTGCAGTTTGATATTGTGAATACATCAGTGATTTCAGTAAAAATATTCATCTGTAAAATTTAAATGCGATCACTGATTTCTATACTGTACGCAAATGAGGCAAGAGGTGAGGCACGAGGCCAGGACACAAAGGATTGCCAGTTAGTAGTGCGTGGTTGATGGGACGCGGACACCGAAATTTGTGCGACAGAATTCACGAAATTATAAGGAAGAGAATTTTTTTTTAAATGGTACGTTCTTGTCTAATTAGGACTTGTCTCGCGCGTGGGGTGAGGCGCGTGGCCAGGACACAAAGGATTGCCAGTTAGTAGTGCGTGGTCGATAGGATGCGAACGTTGAAATTTGTGCGACATAATTCAGGAAATTATAAAAAAGAGAGAATTATTTACAAAAAGGTACGTTCTTGTGTATGTGACTGATTTTTTAATATTTTCTACACATTTTTTTCAAACTTCTTTTATGGATAAGTTTTTTTTGTGTGTCTACATAAACTCTGTCGATATAACCAGCGCATTCATTGTACATAATACAGATTAACCAACTGTCAAATTACAAGTTTTGTTAAATTTATATTACAGTGTTGAACTGTCAAAATTTACTTTTGACTACACTGTATTTTGGACTGTGTGTTCCAGTAAAAGATACAGTAGAGCGGTTCAAGTCCAAAGAGGACAGTATAGGAACTGTAATAATTTACATTGAGCACACTGTATTTTGAGTACTGTGTTTCAGTAAATATCGCTGTGCTCGAGAATCGCTCGAGTCCAATGCGAACTGTGTAGCCCCTGTATTTTGTACTATTTCTTTTGTTCCGCGCAGATGATACGAAATGTTAAATTCAATTGAGGGAATATTTTTGTCTAGAAATGCGGAATGATCGTTTTCTTCAAATTTTAATCTATTATTCTACGAACTTTTCTGAATACGTCTGTGAAAAGCGTTTAATGATACTTATGAAATTACCCGAGTTTAAGAAATTATAAGGAGTACGCTCGGGGAACGCGGTCGAGACGCAGCAACATAAGCCCTTCCTCAAAACACTGGGTCATTTTGACCCGGACGAACTTGAATTAAAATGCTCACTTTACCAAAATTGAAAGTTTTCCATAATATTTTACAACAATTCAATTTTACACTTTCCGAATTTTAATTCTGCAGACATATTAAGGGGTCTTCTCACTTTCGACGCTAAAAATGGCTATTCTCATGATTTTTTTTAATAGGTTTATATTATAGGTATTGATATAAAAGTTGTTACACTTAATAATTACACTTTCGAAATACATTGAAATTTTTTTTTATGTATTTATGTAACCCAAACAAACTTTAAACGCGTTTTTCACAAAACAACGTTTTTCGACGGCTTGTTGATAAAATCTTTGAAACTGTTGAACCGATCCTTATGAAATTTTAACCACATATGCTTTACACCTTTAGCTATAGTGCATATCAAGGATTTTCAATATTTCGATATTTACTATTTTATTGTCAAAAAAACGGTGAAAAAACACGTTTTCGTTTTTTCGAAAAATGTACGCTATTTTGTTATTTGTGCATATATAAAAAATCGTATGATATGCGCTATAGCCATTAACATACTGCGCTATAGCCATCTAAAACCGTTTGATTTTTTTGTATCGGATGGTCCATCTCCGAGATTTCATCAACGGCGCAGACCTACAATTTTTTAGGACATTTTTTTAACTACCATTTTCGTCTATAAATAGTGACTTAAATGAATAATTTTTTCAAAATGTATTTCGACTGTGTATTTATTAAGGCCTTAGGTCACAGAATCGGGTATAACATCATGTGTGAATTTAACAATTTTTTTTTCTTATGAAAATTTGATTCACTCATAAAATTAATTACACATCTATTGAGTAGGAATATCAAGCTATTAGAAAATCTATATTTTTTTTCTATGTACAACATAGCCGACTACTAATATTTTCTTTTGTTATCTTTTTTTAGGCGCTCCGCAGCGTGACATTTAGCATCCGCAATTTTGGACCTAGAACAAAAACAGAAATTCTCGTTAATCTACATTAGAATACCTAGAGAAGTACGTACGGAATTGAAAAATATTGTTTTATTCAAAAGTTGTAGGTATTTGAACTTAAGAAATGAATTTTCAGTGAAAAGTTCGTCATAACTGCTCATAAACTGCTCATAAAATGAAAAGTTTTCGATTAATCAGAAATTCCGTACGTACTTCTCTGCGAAATGGAATTAGGAACATATCTTTTTAATTTGAAGTAAATCGAGTGAAAATTGTTGAAGTTATTTGTAACGCCAATTGGAAAAAAGCTGTTTCGAAAAGTTTCGAGTAGTAGGCCATTTTGTACATCGAAAAAAATATATTTTCTAACAGCTCGATATTCATACTAAATAGATGTGTAATTAATTTGTTGAGTGAATCACTTTATCATACGAAAAAAAATTGTTAAATTCGCACATGATTTTATACCCGTTACTGTGGCCTAAGGCCTTAAGTGTAACAACTTTTATATCAATATCTATAACATAAACCTATCAAATAAATTAATGAAAATAGCCTTTTTAGCGTCCAAAGTGAGAAGACCCCTTAAAAAATGTTTAAAGTGTATACCGGATTTTTTTCAATAAAACGGACCGAAGGGTTGGGATCTGGGTCAAATTAGTCGAGTGGATCAAAATCGTGGTCAAATATAAGTGTGTCAAGGAAGGGTTATACGCGTCTTTCCCGAAACTATCCTTCTCAAATCGGCAACTGCGATATCTGAATAACCAATTGGCCAATTGAGCTCAGGTTTGGCGTACACCTTCAGTGGACTGTTTTTCAACGTTGGTAGCAGAATTGAGTCGAAATCTTTTTTTTTCATATGGGTTACTCACTCTATACGAAAATATAGAGAGTTAGCCATGAGGGAGAGATGGCCAGTAGACATTTTTCATTGAACCGCGCACTGAATGTCACCTGCAACTGCTTGATTGAGATCAGGAGAATTACATATCCCGCGACGGTATGGCTTCGTTAATATCCTTGAGGCACGGTCAACTTACGTTCATGAAAATCTCTTTTTTACATAGGGTAATTCCGGGAGACTTGACTATAAAGCAGAAATGGCCAACAGAAATATTTCATAGAATCGCGCACTGGATATCACCTGTTGCTGCTTAATTCGTTTTGCATTGTACGCGGGTCTAACTGTACGAGCCAACGTTTGGCGAGAAAGAAAGAAAAAGTAAGTATACGCCTTTTGAATTGTCTTGTCTAATGCTAAGTTTCTTTTAAGTGTTCATGTTTTACATTTTGGTGATGTTATTTCGTTAAAGGAATAATGGCCATACTATTACTTGTGATGGATTCGATTAATTAACTTTTCCTACATTTGTTTTAGATGCATAAGTACAAGAGAAAAGCAATTCCTCTACGAGGGAACTTCACTAAAAATTCATTGAAAGCAGCTATAAAAAGGACTACGACATATCGAAGAAAACGTTAGAAAGGCGATATAAGAAGAACAATAACAAAAAATGTTGCGTTGGCGAGAGAAAAAAAATGAGAATCAGATGATAAAACCGAAGAGAAAATTTAGAGTGGAATTACGTACTGGCCATCTCCCATCTGCTCCCATGGCCATTACACTCGGATACTCCGCGAGAGATGGCCGATCGTAATTTTTTTTAATGCGAATTTTAAAGTTAATCTCTTAAGGGGTTACCCCCACTTGCGATTTTGAAAAAATCGATTTTTTTTATTGCATTTTTTTGAAGTGCAATTTGAAGTGCAGTTTTTTTTTGACGCCCGGAATAGATGACTCTATGTAAGTTTACAAAGAAAAATATATTTTTCGTGTAAAGTGAAATTGAAACTTTAAACGCGTTTTTCTCAAAATGGCATTTCTGAAGTCGGTGACCAAGATTACTCGAACACTAATGAACCGATCTTCTTGAATTTTTGCAGGCTTATTTAATACATAAAAATGTAGTCTTTAATCGTTCGATTTTTTTTTCGAAAAAAAAAATGGCCGTTTTATAGCCAAAAAACGGCCGTTTTTTTCGTTTAAATCGAACCATTAACTTTGACAGTCCGCCATTTTGTGAAAAATGAATATTTTTTAAAATCCTTCGATCAAAGACTAGTTTATACGTATATTTGACTAAATCCATCCGCATTTTTTTTTTCAGATGATCCACTTCGCCGCAATGTTGGTCACCGCAAACCGTGTATATAAAAACATTATTTCATCGACGGCCATTTGCCACTAAACAATGTGATATTTTTCAATAAAAAAATTACTGAAAGTTCTTCGAGATGTGTTCTTTAAGATGGTATATTGATCGATCAAAAAAGTTTTGTAGTTTTCTTTAAAAAAATTCATGAAAAAGGCCTTTTTTTGCGCTACAAGTAGGGGTAACGCCTTAAGAGTTTGTTTTATTTGTGTAAATTATCTCAAAGTTAAATATTCAAAGTTTAATTACAAATGGAGATAAGTGAAGAAACGCCTGTACTTTTATTTCGACAGATCCTTGAAAAAACTGTGATCAACTAGGCCAGACCTGCCGGATCCTACCCTACCTCGTAAAATGCTCAGAAATACATTAAAAAATTGATGATCAAAATTTAACATGCCGCCATTTTGGGAAATGTTTTTTTTTGTTGAATCTGGACCGAAACATTGCAACATCCATTCAGATTGAGTTTCAATTTAAAAAAACCTGTAAAATCGACCGCATTTCATTGATTCGATAAAATCATTCCTCCCCGAATTCGAGGTGCCTAGACATACACGTGCTTGTGTCAGTTGTCCGATTAATCCCTCAAATTACAGACATTATGCATGTCAGCTCGGAAATTCGTTATCGCGGATCTTTTAATTGGAAATCGGTGTTTCGGATCGCACTCCCGACTGATGGCTTTTCGCTTCCTCATTTTAAGGATAAATCAGCGCAAGGTAGAAACAGGAGTGAGAGCAAGGGGGAAAAGTCTCGGAACTTGCATTACGAGCTATGCGAGAGTGTACATAAGAGGCTTTATGCCCGCTCTTGCTACAAGAAAGGGAAACGAGAACGGAGTGGAAAAATGGCAAGGGACAGGGCGAGAGAGAAGACGAGAAGGCGGAAGGGAATGAGCGAGGGAGGAAAAGAGTAAGAAAGTGAGTTTCTCGGCGTGCCGCGCGCCATCAAAGGGCTTACCACACCAAGAGCTCCCTCCGTCTGTAATTACAGACACGAGGCGTGGCCACCGAGATGAAGAACAATAGAACCGCGCGCTCCCGCGAGATCCGATCCGATCTACTAAACTCTTTGCTTTCGGGCTCTTCTTACTCGCTCCCTTTTTTCGTCCCCGTGCCTTCTCTCGCTCGCCCCCCCCCCCCCTCCCCCCCGCCTTCATTTTCGATCAAGCCACGATCGGATCCTCGGACAAAGAGAGTGGGTGTGCAAAAAAGAGCGAGAGAGGGGGAGGGGGCAGAGAGAGAGAGAGAGAGAGAGAGAGAGAGAGAGGTATCGATCGGATCGCTCGATCGATCCTGATAAGCGCCGTTTTAGGCGCTAAGGAGTTTCCATTCGGGCGGTATAAATTAAGTTCCCGTGCCCTGCGTCATGTTGAAACTCGAACGACTTTGTACGGATAATTCGGAGAGAGCATTCGTCGGCGGGAGCTTAACTCGTCCCGCTCGGATTCTATTCTCTTTGCCCCATAGCGGCCGCTGTATCTCTCCCTTTCAACTTCGCATCACACCGCGGCTCGAGCCAAATCTCATCGACGGCGGAGACCGCGAGATCTCCGACCGAGATTTGCCTCGATTAACGAAGGCTATCTGTATTTTCGATAGAATTATAAATCCGCACGATGGACTTTTAGCGTCGGAATCAGATTTGGCTTCTTATTGGCAAGAAAGAGGGAGAAGGGGGACTAGCCTTTTAAGGGGGTTTTGATCTTTTCTAAATGTTCTTCTCGGTCGAAACCTTATCTAGATGCAAGATATCTGCCGATTTAGCCGAACGAAATATCATTCAATTCATGTTCACATTCAATTTAGCGAAGAGCGAAGGAATTAGCCAGATTTCATGACATTTTGATTTTGTCGAATTCGAAAAATTCCATCAACGCTTTTAGGGGTTATAGTTGGGGAAGTTGAAAAAGCAGTTTTGTAAAAACACACATCCTAGATAGACGGATGTATCTCATATTGGCATCATATGTACATCATCACTGCGGCATAGAAAGTCTCACAGCTGTGTATCCCTTGTGCGTGCTCCCGTTGAAGTCATATTTGCATCACACGATGATTCACAATAATACATCCAAATGAAGCAAAGTTGTTCTCACGCGAATATGCATGCAGTGAATTCATCAGACTAGCAAATTCGGCTCACGAATATCTTACAATTGGTGAGTGCATATGGGGCTCATATGGGTGTCACGGCGTGAAGAAATTGTAGTGCTCATACGGAGCTCATATTAGCGGCATGGCGTGACGTAACTATGCTGTGCTCAAACGGAGCTCATATTAGCGGCATGGCGTGACGTAACTATGCTGTGCTCGTATAGAGCTCATATTAGCGGCATGGCGTGACGTAACTATGCTGTGCTCGTATGGAGCTCATATGAGTGTCACAGCGTGAAAAACAAAAAAATCCAAAAATGTTGATTAAAAAAATCTGGTAGGATTTTTATATCCGCATATGCTTTATTTATGTTCCTGACTATATGATAAATGGATTAAAACGTATCCTGCCTAGTTAAATGTTTTACCTGCCTACGGTTTGAACCACGTCTTCTTATTCGAGAGCTGAGCGCGCTACCTACCTAGCCATTCTAACACTTGTGCACACTTTCTTTGTGTCTGCCTATTTGTATCATTCTGGATTCGTATGCATGTCGCCGTCATATTGCGCTCATGGGATGTATCACTGACAAATATACATACGAGGGTGGGGTGAAAAGTTTCCGGCCTGACCAAGAAAAACGATATTTAAAAATGTTTTTTTGCTTTATTTTTCAACATAATCTCCATCAACACTGATACATTTCTCATAACTCTCGCATCCCAAAAAACAGTAGCCATAACCTTGTTTGCCGATAAAATTGTTGTTGCCTTCTTTGGGGTTGGTTCCCCTTTTCCAACCTACTGTTTTGACTGTTCTTTACTTTCAGGAGTGTAGTGGTGGACTCATGTCTCATCGACAGTTATGAATCGACGCAAAAATTCGTTTGGATTACGTCTATACAGCGCCAAATTATCGGTAGCGTCGAGCGTTAGCAAACGCTCGATTGGTCGAGCGTTAGCAAACGCGGCACCCACCTTGTACACAGCTTTTCCATGTTCAAATAGTTGTGCAAAATATTTCTCACACGTTCAGCTGACATCCTACAGGTCTCAGCTATCTCATGCACTTTCAACCTGCGGTCTTCCAACACTATTTTATGGATTTTTTCAATCATCTCTGAAGTTGTGACTTCAACGGGCCGTCCTGAGCGAAGCTCGTCAGAGGTGCTCACACGACCAATTTTAAATTCAGAAACCCACTGATTAATAGTTGAATATGATGGGGCGGAGTCTCCTAGTGCTGAATCCATCTCTTCTTTTATTTGTTTTGGTGTAAAACTTTTCAAACTCGTCTCGCGCAATGTGCTCTCAAACGCAAACTAACGTAGCGATTGGGCTGAAACTGCACATACAAGCTCGGTAGGAATGGTACTGTAGGACGCCGCTCCAAAACTAGACATAGTGGCACCATCTCTTGGTCAGGCCGGAAACTTTTCACCCCACCCTCGTATCGCCGTCATATTGTGCTCATCGAATGTATCACTTAGAAATATGCATATCGCCGTCATAGGATGTAGCACTGAGAAACACGCATATCGCCGTTATATTGCGCTCATGGGATGTATCATTGAGGAATATGCATATCGCCGTCATATCGCGCTCATTGAATGTATCACTGAAAACATGCATATTGCCGTCATGGAATGTATTACTGAGAAACATGCATATCGTCATCATATTGTGCTCGTGGGATGTATCACTGACAAAATATACATATCGCCGTCATATTGCACTCAACGAATGTGTCACTTAGAAACATGCATATCGTCGTCATAGGATGTATCACTGCGAAACACGCAAATCGCCGTCACGTTGCGTCCATCGAATGTATCACTGACAAACATGCATATCGCCGTCATATTGCTTGCATGGCATGTCTACTACCAGTGCTAACCCAGTGAATTCATCAACACAAGTCATTGGATAACTTGCATATGACGTAAAATTTGCAGATATTAATTGTGGACACTTGAGCACAGCGATATGAGTTCAACGTGCTCCAAACGTACGATGCATTTGTAAACGACACATTGAGATCAAAATGCTTTGTACATTCACTATACTAAATGAGTTCACGGCTTTGCATCATGATATGTAGCTAATATGCTGTAAAATTTGCTTCATTAATTGTATGCACGGCGTGATGATCATGACTATCTATCTGGGATACGTTTTCGAAGCTGGTGAGCAAAATATCTCTAAAACCACTGCACCGATTTTTTTTTCGAAAATATTAGGGCTTTTTCTAGGTGTAAACATAGAGTATTCGATCGAAGGATTTTCTTCCTACTTTCAATTGATGAACGAAAAATACTGTTTTTTTTTCGCAAAAATCAGGACTCCCACTTTCAAGACGCGCCTTTTTTTTACATTTGATATTTCGGAAATTCCATCGATTAATTATAGGATAAACTAATATACTAAACAAATCTGCTTGATGTTTTGACATTAGACAACCTGGTTCAGAAGGGCATTGCTCACCATAAACGATGTTTTCGAGAGGTGCTTCCCGGACATCGGCTGTGAATCGATTAAATTAAATATATTTGCGGAAACAAAATTACAGAGTGTTCTTCAGATAACACTTCTTCAAAAACCTAATTTTAGTAGAAAATTATCATTCCGAATCTCTAAAAAAAAATCCCCAAAATGAGCGGTTTTCAACTGTTACAACTAGGCAAAAGCCGTTAACTTAACCAAACTTGAGATTTCATGCTGATTTTGTTAACCTAAATATAGAATTATCCATACAATTCATGCTCACATTCTGGTTAGCGAAGATCGAAGAAATTATTCAGATTTCATGACACTTTAATTTTGTGAATTCGAAAAATTCCATCAACGCTTTAACTTACTCAAAACTCGAGATTTCATGCTGAATTTTTTTACGTACACATATAATTATTAACCCTCCGCGGTCACCCGGGGCCAAAATGACGCCAAGTTCAACTTCAAGCCAAAACTACTATAGGTTGTTGGCGGCCAAGGTGACTGGCCTGCCTTCTAGCGGTGCTTTGGGGTAACGTTTTGTAAGTACAGACTAGGGTGGGACGTGGAGCGAATTTTTTCCTTCAATTATTCCCCACTATGGAGCTATTTCTTTCCCTTCAACTATCATATCTCAAGAGCATGACATTTTATTTAAAAAAAATGGCAAGAGTCATGATCTTTGTTTAATAAGGAAGGGCTCTTTACGCATTGAGCCTTTGCTGATTTTTTTCCGCCATTTTAAAATTCGATAAAAATATAATACCGAGAATGCCACATTCTAGAATGTTCAAACTAATATCTTGACTTTTTATAAGTCATTCGGAACGTCACGGTCAATGCGGCAATCGTTTAAAGCATGGCTGGGGTCATTGCGACCCCTACTATGATATCTGAAGAGTATGACTCTGAAATTTTGTGAAAAAAATTGAAAATTGCAAGAATTATGATTCATGTTTAATAAAAAAAAGGGCGTTTTTACGCATTGACACTTGGGTGATTTTTTCCGCCATTTTAAAATTCGATAAAAATATAATACCTAGAATGCCACATTCTAGAATGTTCAAACTAATATCCTAACTTTTAATAAGTCATTCGGAACGATACGGTCAATGTGGCAATCGTTTGAAGCATGGCTGGAGTCATTGCGACCCCCGGTGACCAGCTTGTTCCAGCCAAAACATGTGACCGCGAAGGGTTAATGGCTAGCCACACTACCTTTCGCAACAGTTACTTGTAAAGGTCCGATTTTGAAAACAATTGAATAATTAGAAAACAGTAAAGCCACTTTCCCCCTGCGAAATATTAGCAGCAAGCATATAAAAGACCTTATACATTTCGTATTAAACTACTCATCTGATCATTTATTCGAGTATTGAAGTTGAACAAACATGATGTGCATACTCGTTCTCCCCAATATATTCTGCGTTCATTTTACAGGGCGTGTCCGCAGCCGGAAGTCTGTTCTTTGTAGCACGATATGGCACTACCTCTTTTATTCAGACACTCTTGCATTAGTGCATTTTATCCTTGGCTCTGATAATTGATGAAGGCGAGATCGCACGAGAAAAAAGTGCCAATTCTCGATCAAGGACTCGTTCGTGTCTTTGCGTTCAAACCGTCCGCATGCCAGCACACACACACACACACACACACACGCGCGCGCGCACACACACATATACGTGTGTGTAGGTATGTATGTATGTGTATATATATATATATATAGATGTGTGCCCAACTTAGATAGCCATCGGGTGGTTTCAAAAAATTTGAAAGGAGCGAGGTGGAAAGATTCTTGTCCAAACCGTCGAGGCCCTGCGTCAGGGGAATAATTAATGAGCAATTTGTTTCTTTTTTTTTCTCTTGGTTCGCTCGTTCTCGTTACGGTGTCGCTCCTTTTGTATAATAATATCGGGTAGCGCGCAGCATCGTTATCTTGTCCAAAGCAACGTGTTGAATGCGAGCAAAAAATTTCGCGAGCTACGTCAAAAGGGTGCGAGATTTGCTTGTATTAATTATGCACACACACACACACACACACACACACACACACACACACACACACACACACACACACACACACACACACACACACACACACACACACACACACACACACACACACACACACACACACACACACACACACACACACACACACACACACACACACACACACACACACACACACACACACACACACACACACACACACACACACACACACACACACACACACACACACACACACACACACACACGCACGCACACACACACACACACGCACGCACACACACACACACACACACACACACACACACACACACACACGCGCGCGCGCACACGCACACGCACTCACACGCGCGCGCGCACACACGCACTCACACGCGCGCACACACGCACTCACACGCGCGCGCGCACGCACACACACACACACAGAAGAGGAGGAAACTGCTGTCATCAATGACGACCTCAGTGCTCACCTATGGCATACCCAAATGGGCTGATGCACTGAAAATCCAGGAGAAAATCCGCAGGAAGGCTGCAGCAACGTATCGCGTCAGCGCCTTGAGGGTAGCCTGTGCATTTCGCACTGTCTTCGAGGATGCTATCAACGTTATCACGGGAATGCTGCCCATTGAGGTGCTCGCCGAGGAGCGTAGATCGATGTACCAGCAGAAGGGAGCTGGAAACCCCAGTTATGCAAGGAAAGAAGCGAGAGCAACCAGTTTCAACCAGTGGCAAACGATGTGGGACGCCTCTACCAAGGAAAGGTGGACATATCGACTAATCCCGAAGGTGGAGATATGGGTGAACCGTCTACACGGGGAGCTCAACTATTATCTCACTCAAGTGATCTCAGGACACGGCTGTTCCCGGGCTTATCTCTATAAGTTTAATTACGAAGATTCCCCGTACTGCCCAGCATGTGTAGCAGTCGAGGAGAACGCTGAACATGCATTGTTCCAATGCCCACCTTTTAGTGCCTCCTGCGGGATAGTCGAGGATCAGCTGGAGACACGCATCACCCCGGACAACCTGGTTGAGTTGATGCTGAAGTCAGCAGACGCATGGACGGCGGTATCGGCTTCTGGTGCCGCAGTAATGAAGGAGAAGGAGATTATTTGCTACGGTGCGGAGGCATTTTCCCGCTAAACCTCTTTAAAAACACACACACACACACACACACACACACATATATATATATATATATATATATGACAGCCAATGTATATATATATTTACATAATTAATTAAGGATCGCGAGAACGCACGAAAAAAAAGTGCAAGTGTCTTTGCGTTTAGATCGACCGCGTGCCTGCGCACGTATATATTTATAATATGTCAAAATGAATATGCTTCGCTTAAGGAAATCAAGGAAAAACTTTTGTATGGCTTTGTTGAAGTTACCTCAAAAATGTTCAATACGATCGTCATATTTGTATCTCAAAAGCCTACAACGTTTTTCCGTGAAGAAATTGTCGTAGGGATTCAGTTGGATTCCTGTACGTGTTTCCACTTCCTGATAGGGATCCAATGGGTCATCGCAAAAGAATACGCAACTGAGAGTTCTACCTCGATGATTGTATTATTATAATTCCTCATTCCCTGACCTCCTGTAATGATTTATTTCAAAGAAAATAGTTCGCCTACACAAGGAATCGAACCTACAATCTACCTGCTCATCTTCTGCCCATGCTGCGCTCGCTGCCAACTACGCTATCGAGAGCTAATGAGTTCTCGCTGTTTTCTTTTTTCGTGAAAATTGCTGTTTTATTTTAAAAGATCATTCCTAATGCTTTCAAACGTTTCGAAACTATTGTGTGATCAACTCCTAATGATTCTGCAAGTTCAGCTAGCGTCTGACATGAGTCTTCATGAAGTAATGCCTTGAATTCAACACATCAGAATCATTTTTTTAAGCGTCGAAACCAATCTCTGCATGTTGTTTCCGACAGAGCATGGTCGCCGTAAGTCTCAACAAGTATTCTGTGTGCTTCAGCTGCCGATTTTCTAAAAATAAAGCAGTGCAGTAAAATTTGCCACACATACTCTTTTTAAGGCACGAAATTTGACATGTTTAACACTATGAAAAAAAGTTGTTTGCAGCTCGACGAAATGGCATACACCGAATTTCAAGATTGCTTATAGTACTTCTTTATAGATGCGTTGTGATCTTAAACTACACGCACGCAATTTTGGTAACGCCATTTATTTGAAAATAGCGAGAACTTATTCAACGTCCTAATAATTCCAGTTGTACTTCCGAATAGCTGTTACCTCCGTTTTAGGTGAAATTTTCCACATATATTTTTCTTAATAAGTCTAAGTCACTGCTTAAAGCGACATGTCCCATATTATTGGGTGTACAACTTAATTCGGTCCGTTTTTTTGCTTAAAATATGCACTTATTTGAATGATAAAATGAATTAGTACATTAATCAAAATATTGTCCATCACTAGCCACTACTTTTCCCCATCGTTCTGGTAATTTATGAAATCCGTCGCGGAAGAAGCGTTCATCTTTTGAAGCCAAGAATGAATCGAGCCAATTTTTGACACCCTGTTGTGACGTGAAGCGTATTCCAGTCAAAGCGTTCTGCATCGACCGAAACAAATGGTAGTCGGAAGGGGCAAGGTCTGAGTTATAAAGCGGGTGAGCCAGAATTTCCCACCCGCTATTTTCTAAATAGTTTTTAACCACAATAGCAACGTGAGGCCGAGCGTTGTCATGTTAAAAGATTATGGATTCGTATGTGGTCGCATATTCTGGACGTTTTTCGTCTATAGCTCGCATTCGGTGGGCTTCAGCTGCCCTTTTCTTCCAATTGAAACAGAAAATCAACACTTCCCGCAAATGGTGCTTATTTGGGACGAAATTCGACATTTTCACCGCAGTAAAAATTAGACTTGATGCGCAAAAGTCAAAGGTCTGTAAACGATATTTGGTTAAGAGTTGATACTTCACGACACACAGCAAAAATTAGCTGTTGCCGTCAACCATTTATAGCACCCCAAATAGGGTTTTACAATCGGCACAGTAATGGCCCACGACTGGTTGCCAGAGAACAAACGATGGCGCGGTAATGGCTATACAAACGGGCCAGATCCGCACCATGCATGGTTGGTAATGGTAAACCAGGAATGGCTGCTAAGACTGGGCCAACTATCATACGCCCATATTGGCCCAGCAACGGCTGCCGGATCTTCTGCCGGGAATGAAAAACAAAAAATTGACAAATTATGAATATAAAAATTCTAGTAGTATCTTTTTTGTTTTCTTATGCTTTACTTATGTCCATGTACATAGAATAATTGCATTAAAAACAGTTTCTGCATTGTTCAAATTTTTACCTTTCATCGGGATCGAACCTGCGCCTTTCGTTCTATTGTCGAGCGCCCTACCCACTTAGCCATTTTAACACTTACAGAACCCATCGTTTGTCCGTTCCTTACTTTTGTGCCGATAATTTTATTCGTGACATTAAAGTTTACCGACAGTTTTTTTAGTCCATTTAGGCTGTAAAAATAACTCGCTCGTTTTGGGTGAAGTTCCGAAAAGCATACTCCTCTGATCGAGCTGAAATTTTGCACCGAACTTCCTCTCATTATCCTAAGAAAAACCGTTAACGGATTTTTGACGACTAGCAATAGTTTTCCATACATCGCATTGTAAAGTTTATTATTTCACGCCAAACGAGTATATCTATATACCCCATAGATACCCCCCACTCCTCCGGCCGCGCTGCTTCCTGGCAAACAGTGCTCGCCCGTATGTGCATATCACTTGCCATGTGGGATGGCTTTGTTTGGATTTATTTAATATAGTAGAAGCGCAGTACAATAAATAACTTTCAATATCCGATATATCGAAAACTATTGCTAGTCGCCAATATCCTTTTAAAGGTTCTCTTAAAATATTGAAAAGAAGGTCGATGCAAAATTTCAGCTTCATCAATAGGATATGCTTTTCGAAACCTTATCCCTTGTTTTTACGTGTTACAGTTTAACGACCTGCATTTGCAAAACGCCCAAAAACAAACCATCAATGGGTGGAATAGATCTGGCAAGCCGTTCATCCGCCTACGATACCCCAATGCTGATCGCCATATTATCGGTGCGATGGTATTGGCCCACCAATGGCTGGCATAGATCTGGCAAGCCGTTCATCTGCCTACAATACCCCAATGCTGATCGCCATATTATCGGTGCGATAGTATTGGCCCACGAATGGCTGGCATAGATCTGGCAAGCCGTTCATCCGCCTACAGTACCCCAATGCTGGTCGACGAATTATTGGCCGATTATCAGCAAACCGTTTAATGGCTGAATGCTGGCATTTTTGTTACGACAGGCGACCCTATATGGGACCTAGAGCCATCTTTTGGAAACGGACCGAACTAAGTTGTACACCTAATATATGATACGACCTGCTATGTGCAAGGTAATGTGGGTCTTACAAGAACAGAAGGTGGACTACACAAAAAGTGTTGAACTGATATACTATTTTTGCAATGCAAAAAAACTTACTATGTAACAGTTTGAGACACGCGTAATTCTTAAAACTACTAAACCGTGATTGCTCCAACTACAAATGAGTTACTTATTTGCTATAAGTAAACATATCCATAAATTTTTCTTCCAGTCACTTTTCATAAGGCTTTCTAACAAATTATACTCGCCAAACGTTAATCTTAACCATGTAAATTGTACAAATTTGAATCCAATAGTAGAAATTGGACTGAACAAAACCTAACGTACAGTATGCATCATTAGTATTTGTGCGCCGATTTTGTGATAGCAGTGAATCAACCATATCTATATTAAAAGAGTATGTGGCTTCCGGATGGAGGCCGTGTTGAGGATCAGCGTCATGCTGATGTTTCGCAAACGTTACAGTCTGCATCATCAGGGCTGAGAGCTCCGATACTGAAGCTTTCTTGTCTCAGGTATTCCTTATGTAGTTACAGTCATCGTTCCAGATCACTGCACTAGCCAATCGGATGTTTAAATTGATCAGCTGGTCAATTAAAAAACGGGCGAACGGTGTGACAAATAGGATTGACGTGGTCCCGTCCGTTTCTGTTCAGATTGTCCGGGTGTTTCCGGATTTCCAGGCCTTCTCGATGTTTCCTGAACATATAGCTGTTTGATGGAGCCAGAGTTTGGGCTTTGTCGAACTGAATAGCATGAACCAGTCTCCATCCAATGTTCGGCCAGAGCTGATTGTGCAATGTGGCAAATTTGATACACGGTTGGTGTTCATTGATCCGTGCACTGATCTTCCTCCCGGCTCTGCTATGTACACTTTACCGCATGAGCAAGGTATCTTATACACTCCTGGTGCACTTAAGGCCGGAGCCTGAATTGGAAGGTCCAACAAAGCGTTTCTTCGGGAATTTTTTAGAAGGGAAAAAACAAGTGAGCCCAGTAAACATTAAGGTATCTTTTAACGTATATTGGAAATGTTTACAACAAATGTTCAACATGAAACAATAAATGACTGCAGATTCATCAGCCTATTCCATGTGCGTCTTGCCACTGCAGTCCCCAATCGGCGGGAAAGATGCAGCTCGTAATTCTTGACTGAAACAAAAAAAAACCAATAAAATGTTCAATTGTCATATATTTTTCATCTGGGTGAATTAAGGGGTTAGGCCACAGTAACGGGTATAGAATCATGTGCGATTTTAACAAATTTTTCTCGTATGAAAAAGTGTTTTACTCATAAAATTAATTACACATCTATTTAGTATTAATATCAAGCTGTTAGAAAATATGTATTTTTTTTCGATGTACAAAATGGCCGACTACTAATATTTTCTTTTGTTATCTAATTTTAGGTGCTCTGCGGCGTGACATTTAGCATCCACAATTTTTTATCTAGAACAAAAAACAAAAATTCTCGTCAATCTACATGAAAATACCTAGAGAAGTACGTACGGAATTAAAAAAATATTGTTTTATTCAAAAGTTGTAGGCATTTGAATTGAGTTGTAGGTATTTGAATGAATTTTCAGTGAAAAATTTCGTATAAAACTGCTCATCAAATGAAAAGTTTTCGATTAATCAGAAATTCCGTACGTACTTCTCTGCGAAATGCAATTAGGAGCATAACTTTTAAATTTGAAGTAATTCGAGTGAAAATTGTTGAAGTTATTTGTCACGCCAATTGGAAAAAAGCTGTTTCGAGAAAAACGCGTTAAAAGTTTTAGGTACTCTATGACCGTGCCAGAGGTGGGCTTACGTTATACGCTCAAAGTCGGCGAAAAAAAATGTCTTGCCATAAATCGAATAGTAACTTTTTCTTATGATGATGAAGCACCGTTTTAGCGAAAAAAATCGATTTTTTGAAAATTCTACTGTGGCCTTACCCCTTAAGAAAAAGCTGAAAAAATCGTAAAATTATAACTTTTCTCAGGTTTGAAAAAAAATGTGTTAAAAAAAACACTAACGTGCAATAAAAATAATTTAAAAATACTTTTCCAACGACTTTTTGAATTTACTTAGAAGAGATGTTCATTCTGAAGAAAATAAACTTTGGTTTGATTCGATAGGCCGTGTAGTTTTTTTTGCTATCACACCCGCCAATTTGCAAAAATCGTGAAAATGAAAACTGGAGAAAACGCGCTTCAAAGTTTTCAAAAGGAGGAAATATCAATATCAAATATCAATCGCTTCTCTGCTTTTGGCCTTGTTTCTTCAAAAACATTTACAATTGGCCTCTGTAACTTTGGAAATATATTCTTGGACAGTTTATCTATCGATTTAAGCAACAAAAAAAAACGATTTTTCGGATCTTGCAATTCAGGCTCCGACCTAAACAGTGATCTTTGGTCTTTCGCACTCAGGAGCATTTGTGCTCCCTTCTTCTGAGGTTTGAAGATGACTCGCACATTATGTTTTCCAAGGGTCCTGCCTATGCGATCGATTATGTCCTGAAGGTATGGAAGGGGAGTTGTTGCTGTTATTTGTCCTTCATTTTCCCCTTCAAGTGCTGTCACCGTTTTCTGATCAGCTATTTTTCTTCTTAGATGATTGATCGTTTTTTCGATGTTGCCTGGCTGGTAGCCATCATCCATATTTCCAAGCCTCTTATCAATAGCTAATAATTATTTCGGGGGTAATATATAGTCAACCACGCCAGCCTAATCGCATGTTTAAATATTCGTTTCGCTTATACATGTGTTGACCATATTACGATTGCGATGTCAATAAACTATAGGGAATATTACTATCCCCACTTCTACCATGGGCGTTTCTTGTAAATACCATGGAGTCAGTGTACGTCCAGCGTCCCTATCAAATCCCTATACGGATGTGGTAGGGTCTAGGGCTCCTCAACAAAGTTCTGCACGGGTTGTAAAAAAACTTTTTTGATCTGGAGCCTTGCCCTTTTTATTAAGATATTTCCTGATTCCCTTCCAAACGAGGCACCCTATAGCCATAATGTTTATACGATGCGTGCCTTATTAGTATATCGAATAAGAGTAAGTGTAGTGATCGGTAGTCGGAAGGGAGGCGCTCAAAAAATATGGGAGTAGTCAGCGCACAGTGGGATTTTAATTGAATTCATAACTCACGAGTGTGATAATCCATACATAAGCACGCGATCTTTTGAAGCACACCTTAAAGTCAAAACAAATGCGAATCTCAATAAATTTCCGATGCTTCATAATTCTCGAGACCAGCCTATATGTGTTCACGAGAAATATTCGACAAAGAACATCACGTCGATTCAGTGAGAAAATAATCTCTGAGAAGAAAAGTGTTGCTACATTATCGTTATCGTATACTTAAATTAATCGAGCATCGTTTTGATCGATCGAGGCCGTGATGATTTACGATCGGGCAGTTGATAATCAGCGTCCGCGTACGTGCATATATACGTGTGCCAAAAAAGACAACCACCTCACTCCCTTTCTCTCTCTCTCTCTCTCTCTCTCTCTCTCTCTCTCTCTCTCTCTCTCTCTCTCTCTCTCTCTCTCTCCCTCTCTCTCTTGTTCGATCGCCAATGAGAAATCGAAGCGTCGAGTCACGAAGACAAATTGCAAAATACCTCTCAGCGACGCACGAGGCTGTATTAATGTAGATACGGACGGGGACGCTATCAGTAAATTTAAAAGGTCCGAAGGGGTGTGCTCGCGCGATACGTGTGATAATTATTAATACGAGGTGACAGCGATGTACAAGCGGCGACAATCATCTCTCACCCCCCTGCTTGCTCTCTGTATCCTCCACCCTTGTCAGTCATTATTGGTGTTGAACAAATTACGAAATGTAGACAAGGGGCGGGGGATGTTGAGCAACGTACATCTCTGTCGAATCGCACTCATTGCCATTTGCGTAGTGGCTGCACGAAGCAACGTGCGTGGTGCTCCAAAATAATAAGCGGTTGTGTCAACGAAGTTGCGCAGTCAGTTTTGTGAATGATAGTTTTTTCGGACTGAGAGTAACGAAGCAAGAGCGAGGGGGGGGGGGGAGTCAATTATCCTAAATTGCAGACAGCAGAGGCAGTTTGGGTGTACTCGGCCTGTGATTCATCAGCGATGCTACGAATCGTTTCATCTCAAATGGACCACCTATTTTTTGTTCAATGGACCACGTTTTCTCGCCTACAATCGTAACAATTACCTTCGTGAATAGTCATCCAAAGTGGTGGGAATTGGGTGTAGAATATTTCACATTTAGCATCGCATACTCCAATTATGGGCGGATACCTTGAGAAGTCTAGAAGGTAATATAGACGACAATCTAGACGACAGCAACTACCTGGTATGTAATTGATGTCGTGGTTGTTGTAAACCGTGTGGAGGAGACAAACGCCATGAGGAGATAACAAATGGTACGAACCCCATGGGATTCGAATGAAAAGATAACGGAGGAGGGTTGGGGCTGGATGGTTTTGGATTAAATGGCCCGCGTGTACATCATCGTCTATCATGAAAGGACAGATTCGATGTGTACGGAGGAGAGATATGTCACTTTGGGCGCCAAACCACAGGGCTTGCCCTGGCCCATCGCAATATCTCATAAGAGCGCTTGTCTGTTTCGACCCAGTTGCGCTATAATTCTCATATTCAAGTCCGTGATACCACATGTCTGAGGGGAAGCCACAGAGATAGTAGAAACCCGCAAAAGCATACGAAGATGGTTGAAAATACGATGGTAATTGAAGTTTCAGCATTTAACTTTAAGGGGAGATATACACCTAGGAGCCGGAAAAAAGGTCACTTTTGTGAATTTTTTCAAGGAAAACTATTTGAAATTTCGGATCGGGGTTTTAATTATCTAAAAGTATATACATTCAAAAATATGTTTAATTTTCTTTATTTAAAAATATCAAAAATATACAAGGATAACAATATCCTTGTATATTTTTGATATTTTACTAGATTATAGTTTTATATTTTGATATTTACTAGATTATAGTATCTAATTTAATAATCTTGTTGATTTTTTTTCAGATGATTTTTGAGGAAACGCCAGTGGGTACCGTATACGCAGAGTTTTTTACGACGCTCCAAGGATCATACAAATGATCCTTGGAGCGTCGTAAAAAAATCTGCGTATACGGTACCCACTGGCGTTTCCTCAAAAATCATCTGAAAAAAAATCATCAAGATTATTAAATTAGATACTATAATCTAGTACTTGCCATAGCCGATTTTGAAAATACCGATTTATGACAAAACGGCGGACGTTTGAACATAAATAGTGATTTTTGGGCAAAAAATTAGTTATTATTTTGCTTATAAAACAAAAACTAAGTAACGGAAAAAAAACCTATGACAAGTACTAGATAATGGTGTGTAGAATAACCACAAAAAACCTCAAGGCAATCGGTTCATTGGTTTTCGAGAAATTTTGGATACCGATTTGAAAAACGTGGTTTTGAGAAAAACGCGTTTGAAAATTTGGGAATGAATAAATCATGAAATTTGTCAACTTACATGGAATCATCGATACCAGGCCCATAGTGTAGGTCTTCTACGGTCGACGGAGTCGACCTCAAACTTCAAGAAAATATAACAAGAAAATCGATTTTTTCGACCATCTAGGTGTATATCTCCCCTCAAGATATTTTACAAAAATAAAAAATATCTTGTCAGATTAACCTGTAGCATAGTATTTTTCGAAAATGACGACTGGCTATCTCTCCCGGAGTATCCAGGTGTGATGGCCATAGGAGTAGAGGAGAGATGGCCAATACTTAATTCTACTTTCGGTTTTATCTTTGGTTTTATGTTTTGATTCCTAATTTTCTTCTCTTGGCTACATCGAGGAGAGATGACATGGATTTCATAATAATTATCTGCGCAACGTTTTTGTCATCGATCTTTTTATATCGTTCTTCTCGGTATTTCGTAGGTCCTAGCGGTCGCACGAACTGACAAGTCATCATTTTTCACAGCACTAATAGCTACTTTTAATGATTCTCCAGTTCAGATCCCTCGCAGAGCAATTGGGTTTTTTTTGTACTTATTAGGCATTTCAAACAAACATAGAGGAAAAAATTATCTGAACACATAACAAGTAATTGTATGGCCATCATACACCGACTGTACGTGGCCATCTCTCCCAATATTCCGGAAGACATGGCCACATCTATTGTACAATGTAAACAATTAGAAGATACATGCCAAATCTTGAGGTTGTAACAAAGCACTGTTCGTAAACTATTCAAGAAATACAAAAATAACCATCACTTTTACAAAATAACATCACCACAATGTGAAACATGAACTGTTCAAAAATGTTTAGCAGTGGACAAAACAGTTGAAAAGAACTTCACTCACTTTTTCATTTTTTCTTGCCAAACTTTTGCTCGTACACTTACACCTAAGCACGACGCGAAGCGAATTAAGGGGGGATACCTTTAGGCGAGGAAAGCATGTGCTGGTTTCATGATTTTTTTTGAGGAATGATTTATTCATAATTTTTTAGACTTAGGCTGGGTTTTATCACTTACCTGTTAATTACTTTTGGCTGGCACATGGTATTTTTTATTTGTGTTTAAAAATGGCGGGGGATAGCACGGCCGTCTAAACGGGATTTTCAAAACTGACGAGACGTATAGCCAAAAAAACTAATCGGCCGATCCTGAATGTTTGGGAAAATAACAAAAATAAAAATTTTATTGCAAAATGTAGCCATTTTTTCAGAAAATTCCATCTTTTTGTTTCTAAGCGTACCATTTCATCGATTATCATCATTTCTCACTTTTTATTGCTTTATATTCTGCGTATCAGTGTTAAGGGGTTACGCGGGTATCGAAGCCAAAAAAGCATATTTTCTCTAGTAAGAAAAAATATAATATATACACTATTTTATTCATAATGTTAAGCACATAAAGGAGCAACATTTTAAAAATATTTAAAAAAAAAATTCCTGCAAAAATTTTTGAAATTCTGCCGGTGGGACCTGGTTTCCGGAGACCTGGCAACAAAAGTGTCCTCGAGGTGGTCAGGGTAACTCATGATAGCTTTATCTGAAATTAAAAAAACCAATTTTTTTCTGTCGGTAGATAAGTGTAGCTCGTGATTGAACGAAGGGTTTTCAAAAAATTGAAATTTTCATTTTCTGCAGAGTTGTATACAAAATAGTTCAATTTTTGGTACAATTTACACTATACGTAAAGCCTTGCAAAATTAGTTGTAATCGAAAAAAAAGTATGATCACTAGTCAGTACTATTTTGAAGAAGTTTGCAAAATTTCAATAAGATCGATGCATTAGTTTTTGAGAAATCGTGTCCACCGACTTCAATAATCGTGTTTTAAGGCGTTACCCCCACTTGTAGCGCAAAAAAGGCCTTTTTCATGAATTTTTTTAAAGAAAACTACAAAACTTTTTTAATCGATCAATATACCATCTTAAAGAACACATCTTGAAGAACTTTCAGTAATTTTTTTATTGAAAAATATTACATTGTTTAGTGGCAAATGGCCGTCAATGAAATAATGTTTTTATATACACGGTTTGCGGTGACCAACATTGCGGCGAAGTGGATCATCTGAAAAAAAATGTGGATGGATTTAGTCAAATATAAGTATAAACTAGTCTTTAAATCGAAGGATTTTAAAAAATATTCATTTTTCACAAAATGGCGGACAGTCAAAGTTAATGGTTCGATTTTAACGAAAAAAAAACGGCCGTTTTTTGGCTATAAAACCGCCATTTTTTTTCGAAAAAAAATCGAACGATTAAAGACTACATTTTTATGTATTAAATAAGCCTGCAAAATTTCAAGAAGATCGGTTCATTAGTGTTCGAGTAATCTTGGTCACCGACTTCAGAAATGCCATTTTGAGAAAAACGCGTTTAAAGTTTCAATTTCAGTTTACACGAAGAAAATATTTTTTTTTTGTAAACTTACATAGAGTCATCTATTCCGGGCCCATACAGAAGTATGGGCCCGGATACTTATACTTCAAAAAAATGCAATAAAAAAAATCGATTTTTTCAAAATCGCAAGTGGGGGTAACCCCTTAAGAAAAATGCGATATATCTGCGGTGCTCCCGGTATTGTACCCTCCCATATTGTACTATTAGATAATCAAATTTAAAAAATTATTTTTTGAAATTATCGAACCCATGTAACCTCTTAATGAAAGAAAAATCTTTGGTTTTTTTTTTCAGATTAATCCCGCCGACGCTAAGTGTCACGCCGTCTGACAACATCCGCCGCATACCGTTGAGAAGACCGTGCCATACTAACGCGATTTTCAAAGATTAATAAAAAAATACCATCTAACAACCAAAAGTAGTAATGAAACATATCCTAAGTCTAAAAACCGGTGAATAAATCTTTCCTGTCAATAAAAATCATGAAAACAACCAATTTCCCCCTCGCCCAAAGGTACCCTCCTCAAGCAGTAGCAGGTGACATCCAGTTCTATTAAATATTTCCATTGGCCATCCATTACAGCCAATTCCCCGGAATGACCCTGTGTAAAAAAGAGATTTTCACGAACGTAAGTTGACCGTGAATCAAGGATATTAACCAAGCCGTATCGTCGAGGGCCATTGTAATTCTCGTGACCTCGATCGAATTACCCGATCGCGTACAGTGCTTCTTCCCTTGCGCGTCGCTGCTGCCGTTTACCCGTTCCCTCGTTCGGTCCATAACATTTTATAGCGAGGTGATCGTGTATATAGATATATCCGATAACAAAATTGCGCCACATACGGGCACGAAAGTATAAAGTTTTGTAAAATATCTATGACCTGAGTCGATCGCGCGTCTCTTTATCGCCCATTACAGTATGGGAAAAAGTGCCTGAGCTGCAATTCCGTCGTCTACACCTGCTCTACTTTTGAGCTCTTAGTTTTCTATTTTAGCGCGCGCTTCTGCCATCGTAAGTAATTACATATCCTACTCGTATCTTTACCAGCACTGTCCTGAAGAAAAAAAAACGAATCTTTTATCATTTTACGGCAACGTTATGAATTTGAAGGGGCCGGGATTCTTGATCACCGTGAGAGAACTCGGCTCGTCCACTTTGTGTGCTATAGCATTAAAAACGATTTCTCGTCGTAACAGTACACTCGTTTAATCCCCCGTTCTTTTCCTCGATTGATGGCACCTGTCCCCATTAAGGCGCGTCAACGTCGGAAGCCATAAATGAGAGTTAAGCTTGTTGTTGATAAGTCCAACAAAGAGAGGCGGGAGAGGGTGAGAGAGAGAGAGAGAGAGAGAGAGAGAGAGAGAGAGAGAGAGAGAGACGCCCAACTCAAATCATTACTGTTCGTGCACGCGGAAAGTACGTAATTCTTGCACTATACTTCCCGGTGCATATACGTGTACATAATACGGGTAGTTACAATAACGAAAGTGGCGAAGACGGCCGGTGGTCATAAAATCAGGCGACTCCTCCAGTAGTGCCCTCGCCGTGTACTCGACTATCTTTCTCTCCCTCTAGTATTCATTTTGCACCTGGTCTCCATCCAAGTGCACTCCAATTTTCTTTCCTGTCAACGCTCATCTCCTACGGGTTAAGGCGTTACCCCCACTTGTAGCGCAAAAAGGCCTTTTTCATGAATTTTTTAAAAGAAAACTACAAAACTTTTTTAATCGATCAATATACCATCTTAAAGAACACATCTTGAAGAACTTTCATTTTTTTTTATTGAAAAATATTACATTGTTTAGTGGCAAATGGCCGTCAATGAAATAATGTTTTTATATACACGGTTTTCGGTGACCAACATTGCGGCGAAGTGGATCATCTGAAAAAAAAATGCGGATGGATTTAGTCAAATATAAGTATAAACTAGTCTTTAATCGAAGGATTTTAAAAAATATTCATTTTTCACAAAATGGCGGACAGTCAAAGTTAATGGTTCGATTTTAACGAAAAAAAACGGCCGTTTTTTGGCTATAAAACGGCCATTTTTTTCGAAAAAAAAAAAATCGAACGATTAAAGACTACATTTTTATGTACCAGGTGTGTAAGTATGAAACCGGAATTTTTGTACAGAAAAACACGTTTATTGTAATGATATGATACAAATAACTGGAGATGGCTTCTCGGGTCACCTTTAACTGATCCGCCAGTTGTTGTTGTGTTTGAGCGTCGTCTTCGTCCAACAAGGCTTGCAGGTCAGCGTCTTCAAACTTTTTCGGTGGTCTTCCACGTTCTTCGTTCCTCACGTCAAAATCGCCACTTTTGAACCGTTTGAACCACTCGAAACACTGTGTTTTACCGAGAGCATGCTCACCAAACGCCTCCACAAGCATTCGATGCGATTCGGCTGCGGTTTTCTTCAGATGAAAACAGAAAAGTAGTGCTGTCCGCAAATCGTAATTTGTTGGCACAAAACTCGACATGTTTATCTCTAATAAACTAATGCTACTGAATGAAACTCGTGTTATTGTGAGTTGGAAATCTTTGTCGGATATCAATACAATAACAAGACACCGCTGACGTGATGTGTCGGTAACTGCATCGACATCTAGCGCCACCTATGGGCAAATTCCGGTTTCATACTTACACACCTGGTATTAGATAAGCCTGCAAAATTTCAAGAAGATCGGTTCATTAGTGTTCGAGTAATCTTGGTCACCGACTTCAGAAATGCCATTTTGAGAAAAACGCGTTTAAAGTTTCAATTTCAGTTTACACGAAGAAAATATTTTTTTTGTAAACTTACATAGAGTCATCTATTCCGGGCATCAAAAAAAAACTGCACATCAAAAAAATGCAATAAAAAAAATCGATTTTTTCAAAATCGCAAGTGGCGGTAACCCCTTAACTGTCCGAAATGGACAACCCCGGCAACTTGAAATCTCTGCAACTTGATAACCATCCACATGCCGGAACAACAGTAATTGGCTTACGTTAGATTCGTGACACGCAAGACGCAAATTATCCACCACAAAGAGGAAGGACAGGAACCGAGTGAAAAGGACCAAATGCGCGATGGGTGCAATGTGACGTTGCATTCAATAGTGTTGAAGCAAATCAATCGGAGTCACCAAATTGCATCTTTCGTGCATCAAAGTGCAAAGATCTTGGAGGTACGTTCGTATTGCTCTGCTTTTCGGCATGTTGATGATACGGTGTCATGGTTCAATTTATCCTCAATAACGGAGATTATCAAATCGATAAACTAATTGGACCAATGTCTCGAAACCGTGATATAGACACTCACGTCCATATGGATATATCCTGGACGCTGTAATTCTCGAGAACATAAATTCAATATATGTATCAATTTATATACACGAGCTTACTGAACGTATGAATATATGTATGTATATATATATATATATATATATATATATATATATATATATATATATATATATATATATATATATATATATATATATATATATATATATATATATATATATATATATATATATATATATATATATATATATATATATATATATATGCAAATATGTATTTCTGCACTGCCGAACGGATAAAAACAGTGGCAAGGAATGATTTAGACACGAGGTAGCATCCTCGTAATATCGGCTAAGTAGGATCTTTATATTCTTAGCCGTGAGGCAGAACGCGAGAGACCTCATCTTGTCTGTACTCTGTGAAAAGTGAGACAGAAAGGTAAGAGAAGGATAGAATAACAGGTAGATAGAGAGGGGGGGGGGGGGGGGGAGAGTACGAAAGAGTGAATGGCGCGCGGGTGAAGATCCGAGAGCGAGCATAACGAAAGTCAGTTTTATTTTAATTAGCATCAGGTGGTGCGACGTGTACTTAACAACTATCCCGCTTGGCTGCTCCTCGGTTGCTTCGTATAAAACAGCAACGCAGGATCCAACGAGTAGTCTCGCGGGGTGAATCTCTCTCGCGAGCTGAAATTCCTCGTGAGAGATGTTTTATTCACAGACACCGCGGGGCCAAGATTCAAGAGAGAGAAAGAGCAAGAGGATGAGCGAGGGAGGGGAATCGAGAGGGCTTTTCTCTCATGCGGCTGTCCGTTGGAGCTCACTGGATCGGCAAGCAACAAACGGACACACCGAAGATTTTACCTTCATGCCGCTCAAATACGAGCCTGGCGGTGTGCACGCAGCTCAAGTAGCAGCTACCGTAATTTGCATACAATCCACACACGCTTATTCGGTCAGTGAGAGAAACAAAGCCAGAGAGGCAGATAGAAAGAGAGAGAGATAGACAGAAAGGTGGAGAGAGAAAGATATGCATATAAGAAAAAAAGGTGGACGAAACCTTCAAGTCGCACGCCTCCACGATCTTTTAGGGAAGAAGGCAGAGAAGAATGGGCCCTTGCGGAGCAGAGCTTCAGAAAAATGGCAGAAATCACACCGCTTCGTCCATCATTCGCTTATATTCGATTAAGGGCTTACCCCCACTTGCGATTTTGCAAAAAGCGATTTTTTTATTGCATTTTTTTGAAGTATAAGTATCTGAGAATATGTCCTGAAAATTTTAAGTCGATCCGAACAAAATTGACAAAATATGAGCGTTGAAAGAGAAGAATCCGTTGTGAAATTGAAACTTTAAACGCGTTTTTCTCAAAATGGCATTTCTGAAGTCGGTGACCAAGATTACTCGAACATTAATGAATCGATCTTCTTGAAATTTTGCAGGCTTATTTAATACATAAAAATGTAGTCTTTAATCGTTCGATTTTTTTTCGAAAAAAAAATGGCCGTTTTATAGCCAAAAAACGGCCGTTTTTTTCGTTAAAATCGAACCATTAACTTTGACTGTCCGCCATTTTGTGAAAAATGAATATTTTTTAAAATCCTTCGATTAAAGACTAGTTTATACTTATATTTGACTAAATCCATCCGCATTTTTTTTTCCGATGATCCACTTCGCTGCAATGTTGGTCACCGCAAACCGTGTATATAAAAACATTATTACATTGACGGCCATTTGCCACTAAACAATGTAATATTTTTCAATAAAAAAAATTACTGAAAGTTCCTCAAGATGTGTTCTTTAAGATGGTATATTGATCGATTAAAAAAGTTTTGTAGTTTTCTTTAAAAAAATTCATGATAAAGGCCTTTTTTGCGCTACAAGTGGGGGTAACGCCTTAAACTCTGAGCTGATCAATCTTTACATGTTTTTTCCTCAACAATATTAACATCTTAAAAATTGTCCTCGCGTTTTGCCCTCAGGTTGAGCTTGTTTTCGAAAAACACTACTAAGAATGAGCTTGAGAGTTGATTGACGTGACTACTGGATAGAGATTACCACTCTAGATTTTAGCCGAATATATACAGGTTGTCCCTCTTATCTCTGCAACTCGAAATAACTCGGTAATTATTAAAGTCAGAAAAAAATGTTCCAGACAAAAGTTGTACGGTGTGAAGGGAACCAACATATGCGACCAATTTTTTTTATTTCAGTGGACGCGCTGATGCACAGTGAAAGCCACCTTCGCTTCTTTAAATGGAATGGTACATTTTTTTCAACCATCTTGTAGAGCACCTCAACCCGCATAAACAACATTAGGGGGTCAAAGCCGTTCAAGGTCATTCAAGGTCAGTATCGATGATACAAATCTAAATATCTCGGATCACTACCAAATATTTGGTAGTGATCCGAGATATTTAGAATTGTATTTCATTTTAATAGGTGACCTTGAATGATCTTGTACGACTTTGACCCCTAATATTTTTTTATGCGGCTTGAGGTGCTTCACAAGATGGTTGAAAAAAATGTACCGTTCCACTTAAAAAAGTGGAGGTGACCGTCACTGTGTGTCAGCGCCTACACCGAAATAAAAAAAAATGGACGCATTTGATGGCCCCCTTCACACCGTACAACTTTTGTCTGGAACATTTTTTTGTGACGTCGATAATTACCGAGTTATTTCGAGTGGCAGCGATAAGAGGGACACCCTGTATATTAGAATTATTAGAATTTGGTTAGAAATGATTAGAATTAGGTTAGAAATTATTGAAATTAGGTCAGAAAAAAAATCAACGGATTAGAGTTGGAATTCGAATTAGAATTAGAAGAAAGAATTTGGAAGACTAGGTGCTATTAAATCGTTTACGAGAACTTCGTTGATTAGCGATTCTTCACTGCGAGACGTATGAGGGAGTCTTTTGGCAGTATTGTCTGCAGACAGTATTTTAGTCTAGAAATTTGTGAGAATCGATTTTTTTGGCTTTGTGTGAACGTATATACTCTTAAGAATATGTCTTCCAAACGAAATTTCAAAATTCCCAATGTTTACGCCAATAAACGAGACCAGAATATAATCGACCGGTCGGAACTACGAACTTCAGATGCTTATAAGGAAGCTAAAACTGCTCGCACAATACGAGGTAGGAATGGCCGATTAATATAACACGAGTGTAACATGCCAACCTAGATAGTTGCGGTTGTCTGAAATTGTATTGAAACATTTTAACGCGTTTTTCTCGAAACTACACATTTCAACCGGGTTGACATCAAATCTCAAGTTCTATTCAACCGATTGATTTCAAATGTGATATGGACCTTTAGTGTACTTCGAGAATTACGAAATTATTGCTATTACTATTTAAAAAATTAGAAACTAAAAAAAATAGGCAAAAAATTAACTTTTTTCCCGACAATCGCGATTCGAATGTTTTTTTTTCTCTTTGGTACATGTCATAATGATGTTTTTGTTGATCAATATTTGTTTTATTTCTGTTTTAGGTAAATGAGAGCTTCGGAATCGTGAACCACCTAAAACCTTTTTTTCACATCCATATTTAGAAGCTCATAACTTTGTGAGTTTTAATTTTTTTCGAACCGATTTTTTTTGTGATTTGAAACATCAATAATAAAAATATCAAAAAAATACATAATAAATATATATACATTTTTTACATCAAGCCCGAAAAAGCGCCCGAAATTTAGCCCTCTAGACTAGAAAACCCCGTTTAACGGGTTTTTCGAACGGTAACTTTTGACGTATTGGAATTTGGATAATGTGGAGTGTGGGGATAACAGGCTACTATGAGAGGGCCCTCGAAGTTGAATGTCTTCAAAATTATCTTTCCACATAAATATAGTGACATTTACACGTATTCTAAATATGGACGTTTTCACGTCCATTTTCAGAAGCCCATAACTTTGTAAATGTTAATTTTTTTCACACAAATTTTTTTTGTGACTTGAAACATCAATAATAAAACTGTCAAAATTGTATAATAAATATATGTACATTTTTTATATGAAGCCCGAAAATCGTCCGAAATTTAGGCCTCTAGACTAGAATACCCCGTTCAATGGATTTATCGAAAAGTGACTTTTGGCATATTGGGATGTGGAGTATGGGGATAACAGCCTAATATGAGGAGGGCCCTCGAAGTCGAGTGTCTCCAAAATTACCTTTCCACGTATACATAGTGAAATCCACGCGTATTCGAGCGTTCCACTCTATCCGCAACCCGACGAAATTCCAACAGATCTTCTCCCGTCTCTCCTCGAGCAGGGAACGAATTTTTCCTTTTATTGAGATTGCGAAGCTCAGCGAGCGATCTCGTGCCCGACAAGATTTCGTCGCTGCAACGGGGATCGCGAAAAAGTGCCGAGCGTGCAAGTTCAGAGGGGTATTTCGCGCGGAGACACCTGTGACAAACCGAGATATTCCCTGGAGCGAACAAACTCGCACGCTTAAACACATCGTGAGAGCAAACCGCGAAGAATCTGAATTCTTCAGGGCTAATTCGTACGAAGAAGCGCTCTCTCTCTCTCTCTCGCTCTCTCTCTCTCTCTCTCTCTCTCTCTCTCTCTCTCTCTCTCTCTCTTTCTCTCTCTCTCTTGTCCCTTTCCCCCCTAACCTTGAACCATCTTGAAATTATCCCACGACGAGTGGCGCACGTAGTCACAAGATTTCAGGACACGTGCATTTGTAGGGCGATGTATAAAGCCGAAAAATAAAGTCTTCAGCACATTTCTTGAGCGTAGTTTCTCGACAATTTTCGAGATTTTACGAGGGACCGTATTAAAGGGGCTATACCAGTGTGAACGCTGAAAATTTTGGTGATTTTCGGCAATTTTTTGGGAGAAAAGTACTGAGTTAAATGTTTCGGAAAATTAAGAATATATTTGGCTATATTTGACCTATATTACATAATTTTTTCATAGAAAAATATTGAGATCCAAGCGACTTATGCGCTGCCTTCGGAGGCGCCAAAAAAATGTTCCTCCACTGCTGACATGATTCCGGCCGATTGAGTAGCTGAAACCGAAAAAGGAAAAAATGTCGTTAAACTGGAAGGTATTTTCCGTGCAATGATGTAGGATTTTCGAAAAATATCAAAATCTAACAAAATGGCGTAGTTATAAAAAAAAGTCTGTTTCCTTGCCTATAAAATGGTCATTTTTTCAATGCCAAATCGTCAATTTTCATCCAATCAAAAATATCCTACGCCATTGTAGAGTGAATATATTCAAGAGTACTCAGTTCAAATTTCAAGTCAATCGGATAATCGCTCTTTGAGTTACAATGTCAGCAAATTTGAAAAATCTCAATTCGAGAAAAACGCGTTTAAAGATTTAACTATCAATTTTTGCAAGATAAAATGATCGAGGTACGGCCTTGAAATTTTTACAGGATATTCTTGAAAGTATAAACTGTCGAAAAAGGCAAAAAAAATCGATTTTTTGAAAGTGTCAAACTGGTATAGCCCCTTAAGCTCTTACCGCACCTCTTATCGTTCGCTCGGCGATTTCACGTCTCCTCAAACTATCAAGCTGCTGCTTATCCTCCCGAGGAGAGTCCCCTGATGTTGAAAAGTCGTCCACCTGGATCGCGCTCGGCTTGGCCGAAATCGAAGAACCGGTAATCAAATTTGACAGAGCACCTGTGGAGCATACGAATGAATATTTTGATGCATCAAGAAACATACACATCTTGATCGCATTGAAACTGTTTCGCGACTTGAATCTAATGATGAAAATAGTGAAATGACAAGTGTAGGGTAAAGCTGGAAGGGATGAGATCATAACTACCCTCAAGAGCATACAGGGGGCCATTGGAAATAAGGAAAAATAAAAAAATGAATATTGGCAAAAATTCCTCTGATCTTGTTCAATGAGTTTGATTCAATGCTGTGACTAACGCGGCGAACGCACTGTACAAACTTAGACTAATGAGGCAAAATTCACTATATTTTCCGGTAATGATGTACCTTCTTGAAGTTTCGTACCTCGGGCACTCTTTTGCACGCGTCTTCCTGGACCAGGAACTTCATAAAGCAAGTGAAACAAGATTGCGTGAAAGTCTACAAGCCCCGGGGCGACGTATAAAAGCATTGGAATCCTGCTCGCGTATCGGTACATGCGTGTCATACGCGGAATGAATGCACGAGAGCAAGCCGGAGAATAACGCTGCCGGATTATGCGCAGCGTCAGACTCTGGAGGATCCACAAGACGCGTAGGTTGACCATTGCCACCTATTGGCGATTTACCAATGATCCCGTCCACTTGCATATATTTGTGTATGAATGTACACTTTGAAGGGACAAAAGGACGTATTGTACATGACTTAAGAGGCCAGTCCACTTTGAAAATTTCAAAAAATCGAAAGCATGCAGGACTTGAAGAAATCGACGATGATGAGCAATCAGAAGGGATTTTGTACGGTGCAGGAATTGCCGATTACGTCTAGGTAAGAGTTTTTCATAGTATAAACTTCAAACGCATTTTTCTCGAATCAACGTTTTCAAAATCTAGCTCCATCGTATCTCTAAAACAAATAAACCGATGCACTTGAAATTTGAACCACATATTGTAAACATGATCCGCCACAAGATGACCCTCGACAGTTTTAAAATTTTGATTTTTACTCTTTTTTTGCGAAAAACTGCGAAAAAACGCGTTTTTTTAAAACTTTTTTCGTTTTTCATCTGCCATTCTTTTATTTTTCGATAAAACTTTATATCCGAGGATCATTTTGTAGCTGATGTCATACTGAATCTAATGGACTTTGATTTTTTGTTTCAGACAAGCCGTTGCTGAGTTGTGATGGAGCTTCCTAGCCCACCTATTTTTGAGGCGGTACGTTAAACTATAGTTTTTGTACTTAAAGATGAATAAAAATGAATTTTTTAAAAATGTATTTCAAGACGTTATCTATCAAGCCCAACAACTTTTGTATTCATGTCTTCTATAAAATCCTCAAAAAATCGCGAAAATAGCCTTTTTCGTGGCTCCAAAGTGGACTGGCTCCTTGCGGGGTTATAAACAGTCAGCGGGCCCAAAAAGACCGATCTTTTAAGAATTTTTCTCGAGAAGACCTTTAAATCTATTAACGTAAAAATTTGCACACATATTATGGTAACTTTTAACTGTATTTTAACATTTTTTATTCATAAAAATAATTATTTTGAAAGCTGCTATAGCTGATCTCCGGGAGCACGTCTAAAAAAGGCGTCTTGCGGTGAGCACGATATCTCTGGACTGGATCATGTAAAATGAAAAAACCAAAAATATTTCGTTAACATAACTATCTTGTAATTGATCGAAGAAATAAGCAAAACAATAATTCTTGACAAAATGGCGGCTTCGTAAAAAAATCGATTTTTGACAAAAATTTAGGCCTTTAATTGTTTATAAAATTGAAAATATTTACTGGTGAGAAAAACCTTCGATTAATTACTAAAAACTATACTTGAAAAGATTGAGTTAAAATTTGAGACTGATCGGTTCAGCCGTTTCCGAGTAATCTTGCTCACCGACTTTAAAAACACAGTTTTGAGAAAAACACGTTTAAAGTTTCAAAAGCACTTCCGAACGCTCTGACACGTCATTGCAAATGTGCGTGTAACTTCGAGAATATTCCCCCGATAGACACGACATTTTCTGTGTGTGTACTTAAAAATATATACATAACGAGAAAAAAAATTAAAAGAAAATCGATTGTTCGAAAATTTTCACTGTATATAACCCCTTAAGGTGGTAGAGCAATCGTGTATACTGCTCTTCCGTTCACTTCCAGTCAACACACACTCACACACACGTGCACTTTATGAGCTCCGAAGTATACGTAAACGCGTAGCAAATTGCTAATACGCAAGTGCCAACGTAGACAGGTACTTATGCTAAGATCTATGCGTAAACGCGAATCCTTCTGCGTGTACCCGTCACCTTGAGACTTCGTGTACCACGTACCCGGTGTTTTCACTGAACTTGCACACTTCGTACAGCAGCAGGCTAAATGAAAAATTAAGTGTCCCGATTTTTTTTACCGATATTTTGATGTTTCCCTTGATTATTATGATTTTTTTTCAACACATTCCAATCAATTCAGCAAATTCCATTTCGAGCATTTACATTGGTAAATGCTCGAATTATTGAAACGACGGAATGCTCGAATTATTGAAACGACGGAATTGCTGGGTTGTACGTGCTCCCAGCGTGCTTTTCGGTCTCTGAAGAAATTTCCATGAATGCATTTATAAATAATTTGGTTAGTGTTATTTCATGAGACGATAAGACAACCAATGAATTTTCATTGGTATATAAATATTGATGAAAATGATTTTGCGGAATTTACTTCTCATTGAAGTGAGAAGTCTTGAATTTTCTTCATGTTTTTATTGTGTTTATTAAACGTTTGGATGGCCCCGTGAGATTCGATAGTCCGCTCGAAACATCTTTGTCGGTGCATGACAAATATTATAGATACCATTGCAGCAGGTACGTAGCATGTGTGTGTGTGTGTGTGTGTGTGTGTGTGTGTGTGTGTGTGTGTGTGTGTGTGTGTGTGTGTGTGTGTGTGTGCCGATCTCGCGCCACATGCACATGTCGCGCCATTTATATGCATTATTCATTTGCAAGCGAGAAAGGTTCGGAGACCCGATATGAGCTCTCTGCCCAAGGGCTCCACTCGACTCCGGGGGATTGGATTTTGATGAATTTAATCTCGAATTTGCTCTGGGGGTTTGAAACTCTCTCGGTGTATAACAGGAGAGAGAGACAGAGGGAGAGAACGAAGCTTGGAGTGGGATTAACGAATTTTGCACTCGGGTTTACCCACGGCGGGCTTCATAATGAACGAGAAATCGATAGGACTGCACAGATTGTACGAGACTTTACGCCAGAACGAAGCGCGTGCGGCTGATTTTTCATAAATCGTTGGGAAATCCCAAACGAAGACGAGAATCCGAGGAGAAATCGTTCAATCTTGCAAGGACAACTCCGAGGTTTGAATATTTACAAGACTGCAGATCGATAGGGGAAAAAAATATGGAATATGGAAGCTGCGGTTTTTTAATTGGAGTGGAGGTTTGATGCCGACTTGCCGCTGGATGTTCTAATTGCAGAAAAAAACGAGGAAATACCGTTGATCGAGTACATACAGGAGTTTCCGTGAGTGAAACGACGCGATTTCTACGGTTGAAGAATACTTAAGGCCTTGTATGCCTTTCAATGGTCGGAAAACAAGGATTTTTTTGGATTTTTTTGAAATACTGATGGAGCCATCGGAATGAGGTTCGGAGCGATTATTTTACTTATCTGTAGGTACTGAAATCGATTTTTTTCCCAGAGTGCAAAATCGCAGCCCAGTGGCCGGTAGAAACAGAATACCTTTTTTAAATAAATTTTCTTCGTAATCTACATGAATTTTGCTAGCAAAGTACACAGGATTATTACAAAATATTTATTTTTACAAATTGGGCACCATTTTACAAAAAAATGGCGTTCTCGACTAAGAAAACGGCCTTAAATTGTTTATGAAAATCGTAATTGTTAATTGATCGTGAAAATAGTATGTACTTGGCTAGAATATCTAGCTAAGAATCTACCGCAGGTATTCAAATAAATTTTTCTTTAGAAAAAGTGCAAAATTGCGGCCTAGTGGCCGGTAGAAAGAGAACACCTTTTTTTAAATAAATTTTCTTCGTAATCTACATGAGTTTTGCTAGCAAAGTAGACACGATTATTACAAAATATTGATTTTTTGAAATTGGGCATCATTTTGCAAAAAAACGTCGCTTTTTTTTACTAAGAAAACGGCCTTAATTTGTTTATAGAAGCCGTAATTGTTGATTGATTGTAAAAATCGTATATACTTTGCTAGAAAATCTATTTAAGAATCTACCGCTAAAATTAGGCCTCGATCGGTAGAAAAATGTCGGAGCTACGAGTCTGCGCGATTTTGAAAACATCGTTTTAAGAAAAACGCGTTTATAGGTTCAAAACCATTTTTCTTTGGACCACCTCATTCTTGGAATGTTTATACATATCAACTATATCATTCTTGGAAAAATGATACACCTTTTAAGCCAATAAAAAAAAGATACGTTTTTCTTTTTCAAATGGATATAAAGCCTTGGCAGGGGTCGATAATTTCACCAATCAGTGCTAAATGGTATTGATTTTTTTGGTCGTAGGTACGTCTAATAACAGTTTAACTTCGAGGTTTTCGAATTACGGGTTCTAGCACAGTGTTTTTGAGAGAAAAAAAAATGAAATCGGTGACAATTTAATATTTTTTCCTCTTGAAATCGATATAGTGTAATTTATGGAAACTTGATGGTTAAATTTGTATTGGACATACATCAGAGAAAATCAATATCCTGCAACCTTCATCGATGAAACGATCGGGCCTCATCAATCTCCCTGTCTCCAAATACCGATACGATGTTTTTTTTTTACAACAATTATCGTTTTGTTCCCCTAATCTTTCGTTTAATTGCATTTTTTCAGTAAATCTAACGTTCACGAGGCGAGTTCAGCGTGCAAAAATAATGATTCCAACGCAAGACAACGAATCTGATATTTTCGCGAAACGACAAGCCTCCAAACTTTGTCGCACAATGCCATCGTTGCTGAACGGAATTTCACAGTTCTGGCCACCTTGAACCTCGGGTAACTCTGACGCTCCTCAATTATTCGACGACCTTCGGTTCATCAATTTGCCACGAACAATCCACTCCGTGTGTAATGGTTAGAGATAAAAAAGTTTGATTAAAAAAGTTAAACAGATGGATTTTTAACAAGACACGTCTTAGAAATGTCGCTATTGTGACTAATTCTGATCGAAAAATGGCGAAAGGTTCATCCAAACTTTGAGACAGTTGAGTCCATACGCTCATCAAAAATTATTTTTAATTTACTTTTTATTCACAGTTTCTGATTGCATTGATCGGGATTGAAATGCATAAGCTGAAGATCCTCCTTTGTAATATATTGCCGGGTATTTCGCCCTTATTTGTTCAACCTCAACGATTTTTCCACGTCTTCCATTTCATCTGGATACATTGGAGTAAATACCTTTAGGCGAGGAAAAAATTTGCCGATTTTCATGATTTATTTTTTTAACCCTTGTCAGTCACACTTCCAGATTGTGACGTTGGGGGTGTAATGAACCCCACCCACTTTGGATATATTTTGGGTGTATAAATGATTGAAAAATTGAAGAAAAAAATACTACAATGCATGTTCAACCCTTGTGTGTAAGACCATGCCGATTATTTTCAAGTCGTGTAATTTTTAATATAAAAAAAATTTCGAAAAAAAATTCTGGAAGGTCGAAAAATGGCTGGGGTTCATTCAACCCCCGATGACTGTTAAGGGTTGAAGAAATATTTCTTTACCATTTTTGAGACTTAGGGTATGTTTTATTGCCACTTTTTATTGTAAAATTTAGCCATTTTTTTCGGAAAATTTAATCTTTTTGTTTCAAAGTGCACCATTTGATCGATTTTCAACATTTTTCTTGGTTCATATTCTGCGTATGAGTACTAATAAAAGAAAACTCGTCGTTCGTTTTTTGTTCAGATTAATCCCGCCGATGCTACGTGTCACGCCGTCGGACAATATCCGTCGCAAACCCGTTAAGAAGACTGTGCCTCTGCAATTTTTGAAGATTAATTTACAAAAATATCATGTAACAGCCAAAACTAGTAATAAAACATATCCTAAATATCAAAAATGGCAAAAAAATCTTCCCTTTAAATAAAATCATGAAAAACATCAATTTTTCCCTCGCCTAAAGGTATCTTCCCCCTTAACCTCTTATTGCAGTTCGTATTTTTTTTCTCCCTCTTTACGAACATTCCAATTTTCTTACCACCGTAGTGCCATTGCGCTTGTCACCATGAAATCAAACCTGTTCAAACGTCCAGTTTTAATGGGCGGTTTGGAGCCATACTTCCAGGACGAAGCAGCTCTTTGATGCCGCTGTGACGTTACTGGTGCGTGCATGAATGCGCTTAATAAAGGGGACCACAGCGTTTGTCGCTGAGACGCATCTATATGCACTTCAGCGACAGTCGGTTTAAGGTGCGATTTTTCGGACTATGCAAGAGGCTTCTCTTTTTATCATCGAAGAAGTTGACGGACTTCAACGAGCCCAACGCCATTCTCCAATTGTAAGTTTATCGAAATCCTTCTCGGAACGGTACTCAAATCTCCCCAGCGATTGATTAGAACCCAAGGTATGAACGATTGGAAATGATCTTGACTTACCCCTTAAGGTGCGACTTTTCGACATTTTTGGGAAGCTTTTTCTCATTGGAGTTGAAATATCAGTGCGAGCCTAATGTATTAACTAATGTAAGTCTACTAAAATTCTTTTCGGAAAACCCTGCATTGAGGCAAAAGTTGAAATTACTGAATTTCGTAACTCGGGACAAAACGTGCCATTCGACGTGAACATCAACGCCCATCTCCAAATTCTCACCCCCTGGGCCAAAAGTCGATATTTAGGTGAGGAGATCCCTTTATAATGTACTAAAGAAGAGCTTACGGCCGAATATGAACTCTGCGAGGAAACTGAGGGACTACTTCATGGTCCCGGAATCGCAAATTAATCGGTAGATCATTTAGTTACTAAATTTTTGAGTCTTTAAACTTGAAACGCGTTTTCCTGAAAACCACTTTCTGGTAAATCTCGTATAAGATACCTCAAAAGCTATTCGATCGATCATTTTCAATTTTTGTCCACTTCTAGATAACCTGATTACCGTCTATGTGAACCTAAAGTTTCTTACAAATTTTTTTTTTCAAACTACTTTTTCATT